>CM022082.1:16467027-16557027 GCA_011114355.1 Carex littledalei
AGCTATTCTAGAGTGCATCCAAACTAGCCTTCGAGAATAGAGCTATTCGGAATAGTAATGTGCACACGAACAACATTTTTACTATTCTGAATAGCTAGAATTAATAGCTCCTATTCTCTATTCTTTATAGGTTATGTTTGGATGACACAAGAATAGCAAGAATAGAGATTATTCTAGAATAGAAGCTATTCGGAATAGCAATGTGCATCCAAACAATATTTTTGCTATTTAGAATAGCTAGAATAGTTACTATTCTCTATTCCTTGTAAATGTTGGAATAACTACTATTCGGAAATGTGAAATGAGAGAAAAAAATATTTTCTTTTTAGATTTTCACCAACACAATCCCGAAATAACAAATTTGATACCACTTTCCGCTATCTCCACGTCGTGACAATTCATTTGAGATCCCACTTGCCTATATATCTTTTCTCTTAATTAACATCTTGTTAACACTATTTTTTATTAGTTACAGCTATTCACTATTCCACATATACAATCCAAACAACATTTTTACTAATCCGAATAGCACCATTTTCACACTAATATGAAAATCACTATTTTTTCTCTATTCTCATTTACTATTCTAAAATTTAACTATTCTAGCTATTATAAATGTTGACATAGTTATACTACTCGGAAGTATGAAGAGAGATTTTTTTCCCTCTTGAATTTCCCTCAACACAATTCCGAAATGACAAAGTTGATGCTACTTCTGTTATCTCCACGTCTTGCAAATTTCGTTTGAGACCCCATTTGCTTATTTTTCCTCTTAATTAGCACATTTTTAACACTATTTTTTCTCGGTTATAGCTATTTACTAATCCGAATAGCACCCTTTTCACACTAATCTGAAAATATATATTTTTTCTCTATTCTCATTTACTAATTTCAAATTTTGTTATTCTAACTATTCTAATTAAAGTCCCATCCAAACATATCCAAATGAGCAGTTGGACCTCCATGTGAATGCTTAATTGGTTTCTTCCGCAAATACAATAATGATCGAGCAGTTGAGGAACTGAATCAATTAAACAAAATAAAATGAATGCACCTCAGATCTACCTTGAGTTGCCTTCCGATATAGTAGAATTATTTCCTCCATGTGATAGATTGGTTGCTTCCATAAAAACGGACAAAATTTTTGTGCAGCGTGAAAATATAGCACACGGATCCGAGCTGTGCAACACCCAAGCTTTAAATTGCATCTCACATAACCCTACACCCTAAACCCTAAACCCTAAACCCTAAGCCCCTCCTAGATTTTGAGTTTTAGTGGAGATTTATCGGTTCCGACCAACTTTGCCCCCTCTGAAATTTTTTTTGCCCCTCTTTGGACGTTTAATTTGTAATTCAGGTTAAAATTTAGGGTTAAAATTGAAATAAATCTGTTGAAATTTAGGGCGCCTTGGTTACGGACCGTACTGGCTGGTACGGTCCGTATCCAGACCATGTCGCTGAGGGGTTTAATGCGTATCGCGCTATCTCCTGGTCCGTATCCGGCTAGGTCCGTATCAGTCAGTGCGGGGTGTAACAGAGACTTAGTCGATGAGCGTCGCTTATCCGATTGACCTAATTCTTGCTCTATTTGATGTGAAATAGTCTCAAAACATGTTTCCTGCGATAAAACATAAAGAAAGATGACAGTAGTCTTTTTCTCTAATTAATTCAACATAAGTGTGAGATAATATGCAAAACCTAAGCCAAAACCCAACGTAATTCATCATCATTTTGACTCTGGTCACGCCTCCCAACTTGAATTGTTGCTTGTCCTCAAGTAATGACATCATAGCTAGTGAAAGGTCCGGTCTAGGTTAAACTATACAATCTCAAGGACTTGCTTTAAATTAAACTAGAACTTGGGCTTGGTACAATTGACATGACATTTAAAAATTTAGAACTTCAAAATATTCATGACCTCTCCCTTGAACAATTTATTCACCCCATGATTGACCTCATTGTGCATTCTTTAGGAAAATTATTATCGAACAATTCACTTCACAAATATCCCTAAATTCGAGAGTATTAATTTCTCCTTTGATTATAAACGGATCCCTTCAATCAATAGGAATTCTAATGATATGAATTTTGATTTTCCTTCCTAATTGATTGGAGCAAAGGATGACAACTAAGTGTGTTGGTACTTGTGACGATTTTTTGAAAAATGAAGTATGCACAAAATTAAAGTTTGGGAGATTTATTTTTCTGAATTTTTCTATTTTTCTGGATTTTTCTCATTTCTGATTTTTTATCTATTTTTTTTTCTGTTTTTCTGAAAATTAAAGATTTGTACAAGTAAATATTTTTGTGTCACAAGTACCATGATTACACACCATTCCAAGTATTCATTCATACAAGGAATTATTGCATAGTTTCGCCAGGGGTCTATCTATAATAAATGGGTATTCTAGAACACTTTCAAACTTGAGAGACATTGCAAAAATAAATTACTCAACAATAAAAATTCTGAGGTCTGCAGTTTTGGACAACATTCATGGTTAGCAATTAATTATTCACCTTGAGGTCACTAACTACTTTTAAAAATTCTGAATTTTTTGTATCATGGCCAATTGTCTAAAGCCTAACTCAATTCAAAATAATTCCTTATTTGATTAACCTACTCCTAAGAAAATTAAAATGCAAGCTAGCTAAAAAGCTCAACCAATCATTCTAGGATTTTCGGTAAAGCCTCCAATCCTAGTAAAAAATTGAGTAAAACTACTAGCACCTAAAAGAAAATAAAAATGAGAAAAATTTAAAGATACATGGTCAATTTACCTCCTACCTCCCGAATAAAATTGAGCATTGTCCCCAATGCTCGAGAGATAAAAATAAAGGAAGTATAAAGTAAAAATGACCGAGAGAGAGATACAACTCACTACACCTCAATCCTGAGGTGGTGGAGGTGGTGGCGGATGATGGATCTCCTCGAAGAATGACGGGTCGAAGAGTCCGAAGGGTGGTGGTTGGTATGGTAAGCCGATGGTGAGAGCATGCTGGTAGTACTGCTGTGCCATGTAGCGGGTCTGCTGTGCCTCCCGCCTGTTGTTGTCAGCATGCTCGCGTAGCTCGTCTACGCCTCGACGGACCTCGCCTACAGAGTGGCGCATCGTGTCACACTGCTGGTCTAGTCGGTCGTAAGAAGACCTGGAATCAATGGAGAACCTTTCGATGTTTGTGTTCATCCATTGTACGGCTTTGAGAAAGCTGCTGAATCCACCCTGAGAGGCATCAGATGTCCCCGCCTCTTGTCGCGTTGCTGCTGCAGCAAACGCTTCTTGTCGAGCCCTTTCATTGTCCGCCGCCATTTCTTGCATGTATGCTGCAGCTTCTGCGGCTCGGGTTCTCTCTTCGTCTTCATTTTTGGCCTTTAGGGCCTGAAAGTCAACCTCATCATCTTCCTCTTGAGCGGCCCTTCTTCCTATAGGAACTGCTCTCTTCCATGTTTGTTGTTGGCTTAGGATCAGCGGTTTGCAAGGCATTTTGACTGTCCTCCTCTCGATGTTGTAAGAGTATGGCTCAGGAGGTCTGCCGTTGATCATCCTCATTGCGGTGAGGCATTCGAAGTCTAGGAACTTCATGCCTGTGCCTTCTTGCAAGAAGTTTTCATTGATGTTGAGTTGGCAGGCGAGGATGTGGCAATGGCACCGATAGAGATATTCCCCCCCCCCCCCCCCCGTCCTCTTGTTTTGGTCAATTTAGTGGATGTGATTGCAGAGGAAGTGGCCAATGTGCGGAGGCTCTTCTGGAGTTATGAGCATACACTTGAGGATGTGTAGCTCGGGGAAGGTGACCTTTGCGCAGGACTCACCTCGGCAAAGAGAGAGTTGCTGAGGGTTGCCTGCATGTACTTGAGCACCGGATGAACGATGTGGCTGGCTGATATGTTGTCACCGGTGCGGTCATTGGTGATCAGCGTCCAGAAATCTCGCTTCTTCTCGAACGCTTGAATTTGTTCATCTTTAAGGCAAAAGATGTGGCAGAAGTCACTCATTGGCATCTGCCTTTGCTGGTTCATTAGTTCGAATTCGATCATGTCATTCTCAAAGGAGAAAGTGGCAACGAACTCGCGGGTGAGGTCCTGGTAGACTGGGACGTCGATGAGCTTGTTTAGAAAGTCCCATATGTGCACCCTTTTTGCGAGAGTTCTGAATTGGGTGAGGAGTCCAAGCTCTTTGAGGGTTTCGATATGAATGACTTTGTCGTTGATGATCCTACTGAATTTGTCAAATACCGCCTTTGGCATTAAACTTACACTTGCTCCCAAATCACATAGGGCTCTCTTGAACTCTGTTGTGCCGATGGTGCATGGAATTGAGAAGCTTCCCAGATCTTTCAACTTAGATGGTAATTTGTTTTGCACGAGCGCAATACATTCCAGATTGAGCAGAACTGTTGAGAATTTTTGGAGTCTGCTGCGATTCGAAAGGATCTCCTTCAGAAATTTAGCATACGAAGGTATGCTCGCAATTGCCTCAGTGAAGGGGATTGTGATTTGTAATTGCTTGAGTGTCTCTATAAATCTCGCAAATTGTTGCTCCATCTTGTGCTTGGCTGGCCCTTAAAGGAATGGGAGAGGTGGCTTGTAGGGTGGTGGTGCGATGTATTCAGGTTCGATTTGTCGTTCGTCTCTACCTATGGTGTCATTCTGCTCCTCAATAGGGTCTACTTGCATTTCGAATATGGGCGGCTCCTGTTGTTGCGGCTCGTATTCCTCAAAATGCGGTGGCTCTGCATGCATCTCATTGGGAGTTAGATCGGGCATTGGAGGTCTCTCTTGGATTTTCTTCCGGTTGGCCCGAAAATTTGCCTTTTTCACGTGTGATGCTTGAGAGTTCTTTTGCCATCTTAGAGATATGATCTTCCAAGTCTTTGCTGCAGTTTGTTAAGGATTCGATCTTTTGCATGATTTCGGCGTAAGCCTTGGCTTGCTTCTCTAGGAATCTCTCCATTAGTGATGTGATGTCAGGCTGCTGTGGTTGATTGTACTGCCTCGGTTAGTAATTTGGTTGAGAATTGTTGTATCTTGGTTGGTAATTGGATTGTGATTGGTAGTTCTGTTGGGGTGCAGTGGGTCTTTTGTTATTTGCGTATGAGAGATTTGGATGGTTTCGGTTATTTGGATAGTACGAATTGTAGGCGGGTTGAGGTTGAAAGCTGTTGTCGATGGCGTTTACTTGCTCTGTTTCTTCCTTAGTTTTCGTCATATTCGTACATTCGTTCATTGATGTCTCGCTAAAACTGTGCCTAAAACTCTGAAGTCGTGTTTATTTCATTGAATATCTGTAGGATGTGGTACTGCTGCGCTTTTATTCTTATTTTGCAGGAAACGGGCGAAACAGAGGAAGAATCTGGATTCTGAAGGCTTATACACGGACCGTGCACCATTTGCATGCGGTCTGTACACCCTCTACCCAACCACAGACTGAAGACACACGACCGTGTACGATTCACCTCACCAAAACACAAGCACACGGTCCGTGCACCCTTGCATACGGACCGTGCATGGCATTTCTGGAAACAGAAACCAAAGAAGGAAATAGATGCCAGCCGGGGAAGGTCACGAACGGAAGGCATTAAAGCGGCTCTCTGGGCAACATAGAGCTCATTCCAGACCAGAGGACGAAAATCTAGGGTTTGAGCTTGAAGGCTTGGCTTGAGGAAGAAGAAGAGAGGAGGAAAACGAGAGTTTTGCGACGAATTTTCTTGCTACTTCGAGTTTTGCCATGAACTTTGTCATTTCTATTTGTTTATTTAGCTTTTTGACTATGATTTGCTAAGTACTTTGTTTCTAGGGTTAAGATGTAGTCGAATGCTTAGTTTTATTTGCTAGTTACTTGCAATTTGTGTTGAATCTTGTGTTTGCTTGATTGTGTAGTATTTTATTGCTTAGATTGTATTTGTTTGAATTGATTGGTTACTCTGCTAGATGAAAGGCCTCATCTAGATGGTAATCGAATAACCATGACATTCACTCGACCAAACTAGATATTTGAGGTAGGTTTGTGAGCCGAGAGGTGAAACCAAGTAGTAGTCGAGATGTGAACTTTTCCTTGCATCGAGAGATGGAGGATATCTTTAGTAAACCAACATGTAACTAAGGTTAGTGATATCTCGCAAACTTATCTATATTTTGACCTAAAATTTGTACCAAAACCTGTGTCTAAATCTATTAAATCGGTTGTATTTCATTGAATATCTATAGAATGTGGTACTGCTGCAAGTTTCTTCTTATTCTGCAGGAATCGGGCGAAATCGAGGAAGAATCTGGAATTGAGAAGTTTATACACGGTCCGTGTCACATTCCACACGGGCCGTGTCAACCTCGACTCGACCACTGACTCGACCACAGACAGCTGCTGACTCGATCACTGAAGAAGCACAGGTAACACGGGCCGGACAGATCTGACACGGCCCGTGTCAAGCATTTCCGGAAACAGATCCAGAAATCTGGAAACAAGGCTAATGAAGGAAGGTCGACAAATTAAGGATATAAGCTGGATTTCTCGCCAGAGAAAGGCATTCTGGAACAGAGAGAGCATATTCTAGGGTTTGGATTGGCGGCTAAGCTTGGAGACGAAGTTGAGAAGCGAAAGACGCAAGTTTTCGATTGATCTTCTTTGTGCTTTGGGTTTTGTCATGATTAACTCTATCTTTATTTGTATTTTCTTTTTGAGAACCATGTCTGAGTAGTTTCCTTAGTTTCTAGGGTTGTGATGTAATCGAATGTTTTGTTTTGCATGCTAGTTATTGTACTCTTTTGTTGAAATTTGTGTTTGCTTGATTGTGCTTGATTTTAATTGCTTAGAAATAAATTGTTTGATCTTTATTGGTTTACCACTAGATGAATGTGCACATCTAGAAGGTACTTTGGCCCTTAAAAGTCTCTCAACCAAACTAAGTACATGAGGTAGGATTAGTGAGCCGAAAGGTGAAACCAAGTAGTAACCGAAAGGTGAAAATTACTCCCTATCGACAGATAGGAGTTACCTTTAGTATACCAAACAAGCAACTAGGTAATTCGGACCAATATACGACAGTTGAGGTCTAGAACCCGACGAGGGCAAATATTGCAATTCCATACCAAGTTAATGAACCAACAAACGACAGTTGAGGTTTAGAAACATTAGGTCTGGTCAGTAGAACCCTACACAAAGGAACAACACAAAGAAACAGTAACTGCTGCATTCACTTGAGGTCAACACGGACCGTGTAGGAAATGACACGGCCCGTGTAGGAAATGACACGGCCCGTGTAGGGTTGACACGGCCAGTGTAGGAAATGACACGGACCGAACAACTTGAGGCAAAACTGAGATGAAGTCATAACCCTGGAAATGCCTTTTATTATTGATTCAAAACCAAGTTTATTTACTTTCTTGCATTTAATTACTGTCATTGAATCTGTAGGAATTATAAACAACCAAAACCAACCTTTTCCAACTTCTAGTCTTTAATTAATTTAAGTAGAGTTCGGTTAAGACCTGAACCGTCCCTGTGATCGATACCCGACAATATACTACGTGCTAGGATTGTATACTTGCAGTCTGAACCAAAAGTGTATTTAAGGTTAAAAGGTACAGCTTGCTGTACTGAAACTTTGTACTATACCTTTTTGGTGTAACAGCTAGTTAAGCCAATAAGTGAAGGTTGAGGTTTAAGAACCCTAAGAGAGAAGAAATTGAATTCCGTACTAAGTAATTAAGCTGACATGTGAGAGTTGAGGTTTAGGAACTTGGGTACGGTCAATAGAACCCTCCACAAAAAAACAACACAGAAACTAGCAGCTGCTGTATCAACTCGAGGGCCACACGGACCTTGTATGAGAGTACACGGACCGTGCATGAGAGTGCACGGACCGGGTACCTTGAGACTAAGCTGAGATGAAATCTGAAACCCTAGGAACCCCTTTTTTATTCATTTTAAAACACCTTTACTCTTTTCAATCATATTATAAATCTGTTAGGGAGTTAAACAACCAACAACCAACCTTGGCAGACTTCTAAGATTTTTATAAATCAAGTAGAGTCCTTTAATATTCAAACTGTCCCTGTGGATTCGACACCCAGCTATACCCAACTTCTGTTGTATGCTTGCAACTGAATTGAGTGAAGACTAGGTATTAAAAGCCTATACGCTTCTGAGCGAACAAGCGTTTTGGCGCCGTTGCCGGGGACGGCATTGAATTTTTTTTGGATTTTGCTTATTTTGCTAAATTCTAGATTTTAACTTGTATCTTTTTATTTTTTTTTCTCTTACCACAGGAGCAAGCTGGAATCCGTACCACACTACAATCTGAGGAGTAAAGGACAACCTTCCAACACGAAACTCCTCCAGATCCAACTTAGAGCCAAAACCCAACTGTTCCTGCACAACCACCTCTGCACACGGACAATGCAGTTGACACACGGTTCGTACACGGAGAAGATAGAGATGAGCGACCACGGAGAAGATAGAGACGAGGAGCCTCATGGTTTCGACGACTCTGATGATGACATGGCAGACTTTATCCCAAGAACCTTGCGGGAATTCAACGTGCCAAGATCTGGAGATGTGAGGGGAGCAATCAGGCTGCCAAGAATAGTTGGAAACCAACTGAACTTCAATCCGGGAGTGATCAACATCGTGCAGCAAAACACTTTCCATGGATTGGATCATGAGGATCCACATACTCACCTCCAAACCTTTATTGAGTGTTGCACCACCATTAAAACTAATGGCGCAACAACTGATTATATTAGACTTGCACTGTTTCCCTTTACTCTAAGGAATAAGGCCAAGAAATGGTTGGGGTCTTTACCAAGGGACTCAATAAACACTTGGAGGAAATTATCTAAACTGTTTCTGACTAGGTTTTTCCCTCATAAAAGAACTGCCAAGGTTAGAACCCAATTAACCAGTTTTAGGCAAAGGTCTGATGAACCCCTAAATGAGGCTTGGGAAAGGTTTAGGGAATTGCAATACTCGTGTCCTCACCATGGTATACCAGACTGGTTGCTTATTCAGACTTTTTATGATGGTTTGACTAATAGTGCTAGTACCTCTGTCGATGTTGTTGCAGGTGAGCCCTGATGGACAGAGAAGCTCAAGAGGCCATGGATTTGATTGACAACATGACGTCAAACCAACAGCGGTCCAGCCGTGAAAACTCTCAAGGAGGAGTAGAAGACCGATACGAGGTCGATCAGATCACCGCGCTAACTGCCAAACTGGATGCCATGCAGAAGGCATTCGACAAGATGAGCGCAAAATCAGTTAGCAACCATCAACCACAATCTTGTGCCATGTGTGGTGATAAATGGCACTCTTACAAGCATTGCCCATTGGCGCAAAGGGATGAAGAGACCGAGCAAGTCAATTCTCTTAACAGCGAGCCATCCTACTTCCCGAAACCTCCATTCAACCGAACATACTCCAAGGACCCAGTTGAGCAACAGAATTGGCGTTGGAACCAGAACAACACCCGCACCATTCAACAATCTCTCAAGCAGCAACAACCAGAACTTTTACCAGAATGTCTCTTTCAACAACCGGGAACCACAACCTGCCCCACCAGAGCCATACATCACCCCGGCTGTCACTGATTTCATGCACGAACAAGACAAGATGAATCAGATGATGTTCGAGCAGATGCAAGCGCTGAGTGCACAATGGACGATTTAGCTGCTCACAACAAGATGATGGAGGAGCAATTGAGTCACCGGGCGACCTCTAGCCAACCACAACCTGGAAAGCTGCCCAGCCAACCCCAGCTCAACCCTAGAGAGGAGGCCAAAGCGATAACCTTGCAAAGCGGGACTCATTACCAAGGGCCAGCCATGCCAACAAAACCAACGCCAAGGCACACAGACCGTGCAGACTCCACACGGACCGTGCAGACCCCACCCACTGAAGAAACTGCCCACTCGGACCGTGCAAAACCCACACGGCCAGCTGAAAACACTGAGACTACTGTGCACACAGACCGTACGGATGGTACACGGGCCGTGCACAAAGAGGTTGAAAGTCAGAGAAAGAAAGGGGCCGACAAACCACCACTCTACCGGCCACCTGTTCCTTTTCCCCAGAGATTGGCTGAATCCAAACTTAATGAGCAATTCTCCAAGTTCATTGAAGTTCTCAAGCAGCTGCACATCACCATTCCATTCACCGAGACCTTGACTCAAATGCCGACTTAGGCCAAGTTTCTCAAGGATATCCTCTCGAACAAGCGAAGCTTAGGGGGACACGAGACGGTGAAACTCACGGAACAGTGTAGTGTAATTCTGAGAAATGAGCTTCCGCCCAAACTGGAAGATCCCGGCAAATTCTCCATTCCTTGCACAATTGGGAAAGCCACTATCAAGAAAGCCCTCTGTGACTTAGGGGCCAGCGTGAGTCTCATGCCACGCACAATCTTTGATTGCATGGGGGTAAGTAAGCTCAAACCTACGCGAATGACTTTGTAGCTGGCAGACTTTTCTGTTAGGTGACCACTTGGAATAGTAGAAGATGTGCCAGTTCAAGTTGGCAAGTTCTATGTGCCCGTTGATTTTGTGGTGATAGAGATGAAAGAGAAAGGAAGTACCAATCATACTGGGACGGCCTTTCCTCAGAACAGCAGGGGCACTCGTGGATATGAAGGAGGGAACTCTGACCCTGCGAATTGGGGATGAAAAAGTTCAGTTTGATCTGAACCAAGCCATAAAGTACCCATCTGAGCCGGCGACATGCTGCGCGATCGACGTGGTTGATCAATTGGCAAAGGAGCAACTCCGTGAGCAATACGGTAACTCATTCAAAAATTACCCTGATTATTTGTCCGAATTGCAGGAGAAGAGAGGTGCTCAAGAGAAGGCGTGTGCGGCAGAGGCATTGACAACTGGCCCAGTGGAATCCGCACATGGACCACACACCCCACACACGGCCCGTGCACCCCCATCTGAGAAGCAACCACACGGACCGAGCAAGGAGCACACTGTCCTTGCACAAGCTCAGCTAGAGCAGGCCAAACAAGAACCGAAACTTCTCAGCCAACCTCGACCTAGATCGCACGGCTATGGATTTGAAAGCTCAGCAATCTGTGATCGGGGACTTGATCGAGAGGCTGACAGGCTCAGGAAACAATTTTTGGCATTCAAAGTTCAGCAAGGTACACTGACCGCACGCCAATTCACACGATCCGTGCACAATCCCTCCAGACTACTGATCAGGTTTGCTTTCTTTTCCCCAGGCTTTGTCTTTTTCTATCTATCTGTCTTGAAGCATTGAGGACAATGCTCGGACTAAGCTTGGGGGGGAGAACTTTGTATCTAGGTTGTATCTAGGTTATTTTTACTATTTGTTTTACTTTTTCTTAGGTCATGTTTACTTTTTCTTGCACTTTTGGGCGATAAATTTGTGTGATTGCTAAAGTTAGGGACTTGTGAAAAAAATTTGGTTATAATTTGGATAACCTTGATAAATTTGAAATAACCCCATATTTGATAAAAGAATTGCATATGATGAGATGTTTTGAGATTTAAAAAAAAAAATAAAGATTGAATTGTATTGAAAAACATTTTGAAACCGAATTGTGCCTTTTAAAATAGGGAATTGGGGATTTTAAACAATAGAAAGATTGGATATCCATCAGTATGAAAGAATACATTTGGATGCGTGTAATCATGTTATCATTGCAAAAATTTGTTGAAAAGAATAAATAAGGATTGTGCTTACTTAAGGTTATGAGTCTTGTACACTCTACTCCGCTAGTTTTCCCGATAAAGTGGTCGAATTTACATCACAAGTGTGAGCTTGTCATGGAAGGGTTGAACCAAGAGCATGCAAAATACTTTTGAATTAAAATGGTTGGGTATGGTTAACTACCTATAACTAGCCGATTTTGTACTAAGGATAAAGTTTAAAGTGTCATAAAACTAAAAGCAACAAACAAAAAAAAATTGAATTTTGTATGATATCAACACATGAGATCCATGACTTTCTAACCTAAGCTTGTTTCAAGCTTGGGGGGCGAAAAAGGAAAAATCACCACAAATGAGGGCATAATTTCGGTAAAGGAATAAAATATTGATGAATTCAAATGATTAATTTTTGCAAATATTAAGGCATTTCGGAGTATGAAGTTTGATTAATCAAATTGTGAGGTGAATCAAAATTGATCAAGGAAAGTCCAAATTGTCATCCAAGAAGATTATCCGAGTTTTTAGTAATAGCAAGATCATGTAAATTTTTCGCATTTAGGAACTTAATTTGCATTTAGGTAAGCCTAAAGACCGCCCGATGCCTAGGTTGGAATTTTTGCTTGAGGACAAGCAAGATTTCAGCTTGGGGGATTTGATGCCTTGCTATTTTGTCCATATTCCGACCGTACTTTGTATTAAAACATGTGCCTAAAACTCTGAAGTCGTGTTTATTTCATTGAATATCTATATGATGTGGTACTGCTGCGCTTTTATTCTTATTTTGCATGAAACAGGCGAAACAGAGGAAGAATCTGGATTCTGAAGGCTTATACACGGACCGTGCACCATCTGCATGCGGTCCGTACACCCTCTGCCCAACCACAGACTGAAGACACACGACCGTGTACGATTCACCTCACCAAAACACAAGCACACGGTCCGTGCACCCTTGAATACGGACCGTGCATGGCATTTTCGGAAACATAAACCAAAGAAGGAAATAGACGCCAGCCGGGGAAGGTCACAAACGGAAGGCATTAAAGTGGCTCTCTGGGCAACAGAGAGCTCATTCTAGACCAGAGGACGAAAATCTAGGGTTTGGGCTTGAGGGCTTGGCTTGGAGAAGAAGAAGAAGAGAGGAGGAAAACGAGAGTTTTGAGACGAATCTTCTTACTACTTTGATTTTTGCCATGAACTTTGTCATTTCTATTTGTTTATTTAGCTTTTTGACTATGATTGGCTAAGTACTTTGTTTCTAGGGTTAAGATGTAGTCGAATGCTTAGTTTTATTTGCTAGTTACTTGGAATTTGTGTTGAATCTTGTGTTTGCTTGATTGTGTAGTATTTTATTGCTTAGATTGTATTTGTTTGAATTGATTGGTTACTCCGCTAGATGAAAGGCCTCATCTAGATGGTAATCGAATAACCTTGACATTCACTCGACCAAACTAGGTATTTGAGGTAGGTTTGTGAGCCGAGAGGTGAACTTTTCCTTGCATCGAGAGATGGAGGATATCTTTAGTAAACCAATAAGTAACTTAGGTTAATTAACCCAACAAGCGAAAGTTGAGGTTTAAGAACCCTAAGAGGAAAGAAATTGAGTTCAGTACTAAGTAATTAAGCCGACATGCGAGAGTTGAGGTTTAGGGACTCGGGTACGGTCAATATAACCCTACACAAAGAAACAACACAGAAATCAGCAACTGCTGTATCAACTTGAGGGCCACACAGACCGTGTATGAGAGTACACGGCCCGTGCATGAGAGTGCACGGACCGGGTAACTTGAGACTAAGCTGAGATGAAATATGAAACCCTAGAAACCCCTTTTTTTATTTATTTTAAAACACCTTTACTGTTTTCAATCCTGTTATAAATCTGTTAGGGAGTTAAACAACCAACAACCAACCTTTGCAGACTTCTAGGATTTTTATAAATCAAGTAGAGCCCTTTAATATTCAAATTGTCCCTGTGGATTCGACACACAGCTATACCCAACTTCTGTTGTATGCTTGCAACTGAATTGAGTGAAGACTAGGTATTAAAAGCCTATACGCTTCTGAGCGAACATTCATCTCATGAGCTGCAGCACAATAGCCACATGTTGTTGCGGCATTGACTGCTGCTACTGTTCGTTGCTTGGTCTGTTTGTTGAGTGTTGATTGTAATGCATCAATCTTTGCACTTAGCATGGTTAGTTCATCGACTTTGTGTACGCCAGGTGTTGGAGTTGGCTTCTTTCGCTCAGGGATCCAGTAGTGTTGGTTGATCGCAATCTCTTCAATTAGGTTGTAAGCCTCGTCAGGTTCCTTATTCATGATTGCTCCTCCTGCAGAAGCATCAATAGACAACCTATCGGTAGGGTTTAGACCATTATAAAAAGTTTGAACAATCAGTCATCTTTCTAGACCATGATGTGGACAACACTTTATCATATCATTGTATCTATCCCATGCTTCACACAATGATTCACCATCTTTTTGTTCAAAATTAGTAATTGCATTTCTGAATTTTGAAGTTTTGGAAGGTGGAAAATATTTTGCAATGAACACATTAAACAATTGGTCCCAAGTTTGAATGGAGTTGGCCGGTAGAGAAAACAACCATGCTTTTGCTTTATCTTTTAATGAAAATTGAAATAGCCTTAGCCTGATTGCTTCATCGGTAACTCCGTTGATCTTTACTGTCTTGCATATTTCAAGGAAAATTGACAAGTGGAGATGTGGATCCTCGCTTGGAAATCCTCCAAATTGCTGTTGCGAAACCATATTTATGAGAGTAGGTTTGATCTCAAAATTACGGTTCGTAACTGTCGGTGGGTTTATGCTTGAGTTAGGATCATTCGCGCGCGGTACGCAATAGTCTCATAGAAGTCTGGGTCTCGCTGCATTTTGAACTCCATTATCACCATTGCCTTCTTGTCCGTTTTCATTGTAGAATGGTGGATTGTTGTGAATCGGTTCGTTCGGTTGGTTATCCATGTTGATCGAATCTGAGTCTCCTTCGCTTTCAGAATAACTTGAGGAAGGACTATGGTTGGTCCTTATCGGTGATGGGGAAGCGAATTGTCCTCTCCTACTTGCAATCCTTAGAGATCTCCGTAAGGATGATTCGGCCAGCGTGCAGTATCCTAAGAAACAAGAGAAAAGAAAATCTGAAAATTAAACTAAAAAAAAACTGAAAAATAAAATAAAAATAAAAAGAAAAACAAAATTGAAAATAAAAGTGAAAAGAAGAAAATAAAAATGCAGAAAATTAAAAGTCTAGGCGTCTCTAATTAATTGGACTCAATGGTCAAAACAAGGGCGTCTCGCGAGGCCTTGCACAATAAACCGTTATTCCCCGGCAACGGCGCCAAAAAGCTTGATCACCCAAAAGTGAGCGATGTTATCTTTTAAAATTTATAAACTCGGAAATGCTATCGGTTCGGATCGCAAGCGCACAATCCTATCGAGTAGTATAATCGAGGTCGATCCACAGGGAATATTGGTTTAGAGTCTTGAGCGATTGATCAGAGTCAAAATGATGATGAATTACGTAGGATTTTGACTTAGGTTTTGCATATTATATCACACTTATGTTTAATTAATTAGAGGAAAAGGCTACTGTCACCCTTCTTTATGTTTTATTGCAGGAAACATGTTTTGGGAATATTTCATATCAAATGGAGTAAGAATCGAGTAAATCGGATAAGCAACACTCATCGACTAAGTGTCTGTTACGACCCGTATTGACTAATACGGACCTAGCCAAATACAGACCAGGAGATAACGCAATACGCATTAAACCCTTCAGTGACCTGGTCTCAATAAGGACCGTACCAGCCAGTACAGTCCATAACCAAGGAGCTATTTGGGGAATAACTGCTACAGCTGTATCCAGATCAGGTTTCTTGGCCTCCACTTATCTCCGGACGTCCCCTCACTCCTATATAAGCACCCTGGACAGAAGAAGAAGATATATTTTTTATTTTGGTTAAATTTGATTAAGTGAGAAAGAGAGGAGTGATTGTGACCATGTCGTTCCGCGGCTAAGTTCTTTTCTTAGGGGCTAGGCAGTAAACCTTGTTACTCATGATGCTTTGATATATATACTTTCTGTTGATTATTTCTTGTTGTTTGATTGAAATGCTTTTGTGATTTATTATCCATTCATCTAATATCGATGATCTAGTTTAATCCGTTAGGGTAGTGATAATGCTTTAATGGTAAGAGAAACTATGATGGACGAGTCAGTCTCGTTGGGAGTCATTAGATTTATTTGAAGAAAATCTTAGCAGGGAAATCATAAATCGCAGTGTCCTATGTAGTAATTTGTGTATTTAAGAGATCTGTCATTTGCGTAAGATAACTCGCAATGTCCTATGTAGTATATCGATGGAAGTCCCATCATTTGCGTAAGATAACTCGCAGTGTCCTATGTAATGTCTTCCATAAAACAACAACCGGAAATCAGACCTTACAGAAATAAAATATCAAAGAGGATTGAGTGGCAATGGTGTGCCGAAACCCTAGGAATTCTCATCTCTATCTTTATTTAATTATTTTTAATTGTTGCCAAATTTACATTGATCACAACTTCAACTCTCAAATTTTCAGATTTTGTCTAGCCTTTCGAAAGATTGTGATTTGATCGCTCAAGACTCTGAACCAATATTCCATGTGGATCGACCTCGATTATACTACTCGATAGGATTGTGCGCTTGTGATCCGAACCGATAGCATTTCCGAGTTTATAAATTTTAAAAGATAACATCGCTCACTTTTGAGTGATCAAGCTTTTTGGCGCCGTTGCCGGGAATAACGGTTTATTGTACAAGACCTCGCGAGACGCCCTTGCTTTGACCATTGAATCCAATTAACTAGAGACGCCTAGATTTTTAATTTTCTGCATTTTTTTAATTTTTAATTTTTTTCTTTTCACTTTTATTTTCAATTTCATTTTTCCTTTTTTTTTTCCTTTTTTTCAGTTTAGTTTAATTTTCATATTTTCTTTTATTTTTTAGGATACTGCACGCTGGCCGAATCATCCCGACGGAGATCTCTGAGGATTGCAAGTAGGAGAGGACAATTTGCTTCCACATCATCGATGAGGACCAACCATAGCCCTTCCTCAAGTTATTCTGAAAGCGAAGGAGACTCGGATTCGATCAACATGGATGACCCACCGAACGAACCGATTCACAATAATCCACCATTCAACAATGAAAACGGACAAGAAGACAATGGTGAAAATGGAGTTAGGAATGCAGCAAGACCCAAACTTCTACGAGACTATTGTGTATCGCGCGCGAATGATCCTAACTCAAGCATAACCCACCGACTGTTACGAACCGTAATTTTGAGATCAAACTTGCTCTCATAAATATGGTTTCGCAAGAGCAATTTGGAGGATTTCCAAACGAGGATCCACATCTTCACTTGTCAATTTTTCTTGAAATATTCGAGATGATAAAGATCAACGGAGTTACTGATGAAGCAATGATCACTCAAAAGAGAGCGATGTTTCTTTTAATATTTATAAACTCAGAAATGCTATCTGTTCAGACTGCAAGCGCACAATCATATCGAGTAGTATATTCGAGGTCGATCCACAGGGAATATTGGTTCAAAGTTTTGAGCGATCGAATCACAATCTTTCGAAAGGCTAAACAAAATTTGAAAATTGAGAGTTGTTGTTGTGATCAATGTAAATTAGGAAGAAATTAAAAGTAATTAAAATAAAGATAGAGATGAGAATTTCTCGGGTTTCGGCACACCATTGCTACTCAATCCGCTTTGATAATATATTCCTGTCGGGTCTGATTTCTTATTGTTGTTTTATGAAAGACACCACATAGGTCACTGCGAGTTATTTTATGCAAGAATGACCGATCTTCATCGAGATTCTACATAGGACACTGCAAGTTATCTTACGCAAATGACTGATCTCTTAAATACACAAGTTACTACACAGATCACTGCGATTTACCTTACGCAAATGATGGAACTTGGTTCGCGTTTTGTTGTTCTGGTTTATGGTTTCCCCGCTAAGGTTTTCTTCACATAAACCTAATAGATCTCAACGAGACTAATTCGTGCATATAGTTTCTCCTACCATTAAAGTACTGTCACTACCCTAACGGATTAAACTAGATCATCGAAGTTAGATGAAGAGATAATAAATCACAAAAGCATTTCGATTAAACAACAAGAAATCATAATCAACATAAAATATATATATCAAAACATCAAGAGTAACAAGGTTTACTGCCTAGCCCCTAAGAAATGAACTTAGCCGCGGAACGGCATGGTTACAATCACTCCTCTCTTCTCTCTTTAATCAAATCTAACCCTAATTACAAAGATAACTTCTTCTTCTGCCCAGGGGCCTTATATAGGAGTGGAGGGACGTCTGGAGTTTGAGTAGGGGCTAAGAAACTGATCTGGATACAGCTGTCAGCAGTTATTCCCCAAGAGGCGCCTTCGGTTACGGTCCGTATCACCTGATACGGTACGTATTGAGACCTTGTCGCTGAGGGTTTTAATGCGTATCACACCATCTCCTGGTCCGTATTAGGCTCGGTCCGTATTAGGCAATACGGACCGTAACAGAGACTTAGTCGATGAGCGTCGCTGATCCGATTGACCCGATTCTTGCTCCATTTGGTGTAAAATAGTCCCAAAACCTGTTTTCTGTAATAAAACATAAAGAAGGGTGACAGTAGCCTTTTTCTCTAATAAATTAAACATAAGTGTGAGAAAATATGCAAAACCTAAGCCAAAACCCTACGTAATTCATCATTATTTTGACTCTGATCAAGCAATCAGGCCAAGGCTATTTCAATTCTCATTAAAAGATAAAGCAAGAGCATGGTTGTTTTCCCTACCGGCCAACTCCATTCAAACTTGGGACCAATTGTTTAATGTGTTCATTGCAAAATATTTTTCACCTTCTAAAACTTCAAGATTTAGAAATGCAATTACTAATTTTGAACAAATAGATGGTGAATCATTATGTGAAGCATGGGATAGATACAAGGATATGTTAAGGTGTTGTCCACATCATGGTCTAGAAAGATAGTTGATTGCTCAAACTTTTTATAATGGTCAAAACCATACCGATAGGTTGTCTACTGATGCTTCCGCAGGAGGAGCAATCATGAACAAGGAACCTGATGAGGCTTACAACCTAATTGAAGAGATTGCAATCAACCACACTACTGGATCCCTGAGCGCAAGAAGCCAACTCCAACACCTGGCATACACAAAGTTGATGAAATATCCATGCTAAGCGCGAAGATTGATGCTTTGTAATCAGCACTCAACAAGTAGACCAAGCAGCGCACAGTAGCAGCAGTCAAGGCTGCAACAGCATGTGGCTATTGTGGAGGAGCGCATGAGATGAACGAATGTACGAATGTGATAGAAATTGAGGAAGAAACAGAGCAAGTAAACGACGTCGACAACAGCTTTCGACCTCAGTCCGCCTACAATTCGTACCATCCGGATAACCGAAACCATCAAAATCTCTCATACGCGAACAATCAAAGACCTGTTGCACCTCAACAGAACTACCAACCACAACCCAATTACCAACCAAGATACAACAATTCTCAACCGAATTACCAACCAAGGCAGTACAACCAACCGCAGCAACCTGACATCATATCACTAATGGAGAGATTCCTAGAGAAGCAAGACAAGGCAAATGCCGAAATCACGCAAAAGATCGAATACATAACAAACTGCAGCAAAGACTTAGAAGATCATGTCTCTAAGATGGCAAAAGAACTTTCGAGCATCACACATGGAAAAGACAAATTTCCGGGCCAACCGGAAGAAAATCCAAGAGAGACTTGCAAATGCATCACGTTAAGGAGCGGCACAGCTTAGAAGTGTTGGGATTTCATGTGTATGCCTATATGGTGAGAATTTAAAATTTTCTCATCACCACTTGGCTCAATACACAAAAGATCTTATTTTTACGACAAAAGCGAACAATATTTTCTTCAACAAACCAACGTGTACTAAATTAAGATAAATTATCTCATCTAATTATTGCAAGAGAAAATGATGGAAACCTTTACCTAAAGAGATTGTCAAATCTCTTGATGGAGAGAAGCCGGTTTCTCTTCTAAATCTCATGTTCTTCTCGAAAGCGCCTCTTGGTTCACCTTGAATCTAAACAACGAACTTGCACACCTCTTAGATAGATGGATGTGAAGTTCAAAGCTTAGATCCAACCACCTAATGATCTTTAAATCAACAAGCTATTTTATTTCTTGGTGGCTAAACCTATCAAAAAGAGATGAGAGAAGAGGTGTAATTTTCGGCCAAGGATTGAACCACCTTCTTAGGGTTTCGGCCTTGAGAAAAAGGGGCTGCTCAAGAGGAATTTCGGCCAAGAAGAGGAGCAGGATTTTTCTCACTTATTTCCTTAATTACACCCCTTAAAATAGGCAAGGGGTTAGGGCTACTATTTGTGTAAAGTTTAAACTATTTACACAAATGCCATTAGCCTTATTTAGCCATTTTATCATCTCTAATCTCATCTTGTAATTGGTTTAATAAATTAATTTATAAACAAATAATATTAATCATATTATTCTATTATGCAATATTCTTATTATTCTTATAATGCATTCAAACATTATACCAAATAATATTTGCATAACTTCACAAATTTATTTATGATCTAAGCATGTCATATTATGACATTTTATTTTAGTATTTCATCTCATGTATTTTATCTAATACATCATTATGAAATATAAAATACTTATTGTTTCTCTTCAGTTGGTGTGACCGTACAGAGGATCTATGTCATCTTGGCAATAATATAAAACTTTATATTATTGACTATAAGAGGTTCTATCATTACATTATAGTTATCCAAACGACATAGTAATCATTTACTCAATCCACTAATTTCGTGTCTATCCTTGTCACATGATATTATGAATAATATGCAAAATAGGATCGTGTCATTCTTGCATTATATTCATTTTCTTGGTCTCTCAAGTGAATTATAATTATAACTACATCAGTTATATTGCATGCGATATAATTTCACTTTACCAAGGGGCCCAGTAATATCATAACTCAAATTGAGGGACAATGATAATATTAACATATAGATTTCTCCCGCACAAGTTATACACAACGAACTACTATTTTATTTCTATCATAAGATAGTATTTAAATAACAATCACATTATATACTTCTCATGTGAAAAACCTACACATCTCATATCTAAGATTCCAAAGACACAATGGAAACATTAATGACACAAAACACAATCCATATAATGTTCCATTCATTTAGGTCATGTTCAATATATAAAATACACATTTATATATTCATGTTATTAAATGATAATGCTTTATCAATATTTATAGAACTTCAATGTACTTTAATCGACATGACAATCTTCCTCGGTAATTAATGTTCCCACTTTTTGAGGATTATGAGCCGCAACAACCGGAGCCGCCCGTATTCAAAATGCAAGCAGACCCTATTGAGGAGCAGAATGACACCGTAGGTGGAGAGATTGTTTGGCATACAAGATGATAAAGATAGAGAAAAAAATCAAACTCATCCAACCTCCGAGACAGCACAAACTGATGATCTAAAGGAGAGTCCTAATATCGCCAACAACAGGAATTATTCTCTCTTAGCCCTCGCATCGATTAAGAACCTCCGCGAAGAACTCAATGCAATTTCTCAAAGACTGGATGAGATTGAATCAGTGCTCAACACGAGTCTGGTATTCGACCCCGGACCGCGAACACCAACCAATGAAGAAGATAAAGGGGAAGATATAACCAACCTCATTTCAAAGGAAGAAAGAACCATTCCCGTTGCATGCGAAGGAGGGAAGATGATACAAAAGAAACTCACAACCGAATTCTTCGAGAAAGGCGATGATAACAAGACAACATATCACATTGAAGGCAATCTCCCTGACAAGCGACTCGTTTGCATTGTTAGGAGGACATCTGGAAAGACCTAACACGAAACAAAGTCAAGCTAACGACTTTAAACAAGTACTTCTTGGGAGGCAACCCAAGGCTGCTTTTATATTTTCATAATTATTTAGGACCTTAACAGGGGAACGAATCACATCTACCTATTTTTCATGATCAGGTAAACATGCTGGAGGAAGGGCTCGGTGAAAAACATTGGAAAAGACAAGAAAATATTCTCTATTACGGTCCGTATCAATCAATACGGACCAGGACAGTGAATACGGAGCAGAAAGTTAGAAGGAAAAGAAGACAGTGGCGAACACGGTCCGTATCGGCCAATACGGTCTGTATTTAGAAGATAGGTTTAGAGGAAGTTATCAGGTTCAGCATAACGGATCGGATACGGACCGTATCACCCGATACGGTCCGTAATGAAGGCTAATCTGAGAGATGCGAACCCGTTAACGAAGAGGCGCGAAGTTTAGTAACCGTTTAAAATTGAGATTTTTTTCTATTTTGAGCCGTTTCTTTCCCGTTTCCTCTCCTCCTCTTTCTTTCTTCTTCCTCCTCCTCTTCTCTTCTTCTCCTTCTCATTTTTCTTGCACAACCCGAGCACACCCACGTACTACGCCGCCGGCCACCAAAGGAAACCGCTTCCACTACTGCCGATCATCAATACAAACCGTATCCGGTCCGTACCCGCCATGAGCACCCCGATTCTTCACCATTTTCGGTTCTTCACCCTTTCTCTCACCCTTTTCAATTTTTATTTCAATTTCTTAATTAGTTTCTTCATATTTCTTTGAGATTTAGTTTTAGAATTCTGTTGTCTTTTTTAGATTTAGTTAAAACCAAAAATTACAAAAAAAATTAAGTTTTACCAGTTTTTACCAGCACCGGTACCAGCCCAATACGGTCCATAACAGTTGATACGGTCCGTATTCGGTCCTGTACTTGGCCAATTTTACCAGCACAAGGGCTGTAACCAGTCTGTATTAACCCAATACGGTCCGTAATAGAGACTGGTAGATCCTACAAATGACCCCAAAAACACGAGGCCTTCTTAAAGCTTTGACAGGAAAGGGCAAGAAGAAGAGGAGAGAATCTTCCTCCCAAAACCCAGCACCAGAACCATCCGAGCATCACAGTCCAGAACGCGAAGAACTGCCAAATTTTCCTCCACAAGATCAACCGCCTTACCATGAACAACAGTAGGAGAGAGGGCAAGAAGAAGATCCCATGATTATAAAATTCTCAAGGATATCACACTCCAGGATCTTCGACAGATTAGAACAAAGCAAGATCATCAATCACAAAGCCATCCATACCGAAACCCTCAAAGAGCTCGAACTCCTCGCCCGCCAACTCAACATCCAGGCGAGTCTTCTGCGAGAAGGCACATGCATAAAATTCCTAGACATCAAATGCCTCACTGCAATGAGGATGGTCAACGGCAGGCCTCCTAAGCCATACACTTACAACATCTAGAGGAGGAAAGTTAAAATGCCCTGGAAACCACTGATCGTCAGCCAACAGCACACATGGAAGCAACGGCCCCTATAGAAAGAAAGAGGGGCCACTCAGGAGGAAGATGATGAGGTTGACTTTGAGACCTTAGAGGCCAAAAATGAAGAAGAAGAGAGAGCCCGAGCAGCAGAAGCTGATATCTCGCTATTTTGTCTATATTCTGACTGAACCTTGCATTAAAACCTGTGCCTAAAACTCTGAAATTGTGTTTATTTCATTGAATATCTGTAGAATGTGGTACTGCTGCGCTTTTGTTCTTATTTTGCAGGAAACAGGCAAAACTGAGGAAGAATCTGGAATCTAAATGCCTATACACGGACCGTGCACCATTTGCATGCGGACCATACACCCTCTGCCTGACTACAGACTGAAGACACACAACCGTGCACAATCCACCTCACCAGGACACAGGCACACGGTCCGTGCACCCATGCATACGGATCGTGCATGGCATTTCCGAAAACATAAAATAAAGAAGTAAATAGAGGCCAGCTGGGGAAGGTCGTGAAAGAAAGGCATTAAAGCGGGATTCTGGGCAACAGAGAGACCATTCTGGAGCCAAGGACGAAACCTAGGATTTGGAAAAGGCGGCTAAGCTTGGAGAACGAAGAAGAGAGGAGGAAAACGCGAGTTTTGTGACGAATCTTCATTTTTTTTTAGTTTTGTCATGAACTTTATCATTGTTATCTGTTTTATTTTCTTTAGAACTATGTTAGGCTAAACTCTTTAGTTTCTAGGGTTATGATGTAGTCGAATGTTTTGTTTTACTTGCTAGTTATTGGAATTTGTGTTGAACTTTGTGCTTGCTTGTTGTGTAGTATTTTATTGCTTAGATGAACTTGTTTGAATTGATTGGTTTATCGTTAGATGCATGGCCACATCTAGATGGTAGTTTTAAGACCTTGATATTCACTCGACCAAACTAGGTATTTGAGATAGGTTTGTGAGCCGAGAGGTGAAACCAAGTAGTAGCCGAGAGGTGAAGCTTTCCTCGCGTCGAGAGATCGAGGTTATCTTTAGTAAACCAACAAGTAACTTAGGTTAATTAAGCCAACAAACGAGAGTTGAGGTTTAAGAACCCTAAGAGGGCAGAAATTGAGTCTCGTACCAAGTAATTAAGCCAACAAACGAGAGTTGAGGATTATTGACTTAGGTACAGCCAAAATAACCTTGCACAAAAGACCAACACAGAAACCAGTAGCTGCTGTATTAACTTGAGGGCCACACGGACCATGTATGAGAGTACACGGCCCGTGCACATTACACACGGCCCGTGCATTAGAGTGCACGGACCGGGCACCTTGAGGCAAAGCTGAGACGAAATCAGAAACCCTAGGAACCCCTTTTTATTCATATAAAACCAAATCAAAAACCACTTTATTGTTTTAAATCTTGTTATTAATCTGTTTAGGATACTAAATACCCCAAATCCACCTTTTGCAGACTTCTAGAATTTTTATAAATCAAGTAGAGTCCGGTAACTTTCAAATCGTCCCTGTGGATTCGACACCCAGCTATACCCAACTTCTGTTGTAAGCTTGCAACTGAATTGAGTACATCTAGGTATTAAAAGCCTATACGTTTCCGAACGAACAAGCTTTTTGGCGCCGTTGCCGGGGACGGCATTGAATTTTTTTTGGATTTTGCTTATTTTGCTAAATTCTAGAATTTAACTGTATCTTTTTCTTTCTTTTTCTCTCACCACAGGAACAAGCTGGAATCCGTACCACCGAAGAGCCACTACAATCTGATGAGTAAAGGACAAACTTCCAACACGGAAGCTCCTCCCGATCCAACTCAGATCAATAACCCAGTTATTCCTGCACAACCACCTCTGCACACGGTCCGTACACTCAGACGACCAGAGCAGAGGAGAGACAGATCCCGACAGAGAGGTAATGAGTAATGCCAGAGAAGAAAGAGAAGAGGACCGGAACGAGGTCCACGACTCAGATGATGACATGGCTGACTTCATTCCGAGAACTTTGTGAGAGTTCAATGTTCCAAGAGCTGGAGATGTAAGGAGAGCAATCAGGCTGCCAAGGATTGTCAGAAACCAATCGAACTTCAATCCCGGTGTTATCAACATCGTGCAGCAGAACACATTCCATGGATTGGATCATGAGGATCTACATTCTCACCTTCAAACATTTATTGAGTGTTGCACCACCATTAAAACTAATGGCGCAACCACTGATTATGTTAGACTTGCATTGTTTCCTTTCACTCTTAGGGATAAGGCCAAGAAATGGTTAGGATCTTTATCAAGGGATTCAATAAAATACTTGTGACACAAAAATATTTAATTTTCAGAAAAACAAAAAAAAATACAAAAAAAACCAGAAATGAGAAAAATCCAAAAAATAGAAAAAAAAGAAAAAAAAAGAAAAAGAAAAAAATAGAATAAAAGATGGAGGATAAAAAAGTACGGGTGCCTATGTAAGACTGGTTACCAATAGGCTCGACAAAACCTCCCAAATTTTAATTTTGTGCATATTTAATTTTTCAAAAAATCGTCACAAGTACCAACACACTTAGTTGTCATACTTTGCTCCAATCAATTAGGAAGGAAAATCAAAATTTATATCATTAGAATTCCTATTGATTGGAAGGGATCCGTTTATAATCAAAGGGGAAATTAATACTCTCAAATTTAGGGATATTTGTGAAGTGAATTGTTCAATAATAATTTTTCTAAGGAATGCACAATGAGGTCAATCATGGGTGAATAAATTATTCAAGGGAGAGGTTATGAATATTTTTGAAGTTCTAAATTTTTAATGTCATATCAATTGTACCAAGCCCAAGTTATAGTTTAATTTAAAGCAAGTCCTTGAGATTTTATGGTTTAATCTAAACCGGACCTTTGACTAGCTAGGATGTCGTTGCTTGAGGACAAGCAACAATTCAAGTTGGGAGGCGTGATCAGAGTCAAAATGATGATGAATTACGTAGGGTTTTGGCTTAGGTTTTGCATATTATCTCACACTTATGTTTAATTAATTAGAGGAAAAGGCTACTGTCACCCTTCTTTATGTTTTATTGCAGGAAACATGTTTTGGGACTATTTCACATCAAATGGAGCAAGAATCGGGTCAATCGGATAAGCGACGCTCATCGACTAAGTCTCTGTTACGGCCCGTATTGACTGATACGGACCTAGCCGGATACGGACCAGGAGATAGCGCGATACGCATTAAACCCTTCAGCGACATGGTCTCAATACAGATCGTACCAGCCAGTACGGTCCGTAACCAAGGCGCCCTTTGGGGAATAACTGTTACAGTTGTATCCAGATTATGTTTCTTGGCCTCCACTCATCTCCGGACGTCCCCTCACTCCTATATAAGCACCCTGGATAGAAGAAGATATCTTTGTAATTTTGGTTAAATTTGATTAAGTGAGAAAGAGAGGAGTGATTGTAACCTTGCCGTTCCGCGGCTAAGTTCTTTTCTTAGGGGCTAGGCAGTAAACATTGTTACTCATGTGCTTTGATATATATATTTTCTATCGATTATGATTTCTTGTTGTTTGATTGAAATGCTTTTGTGATTTATTATCCCTTCATCTGATATCGATGATCTAGTTTAATCTGTTAGGGTAGTGGCAGTGCTTTAATGACATGAGTAACAAGGTTTACTGCCTAGCCCCTAAGGAAAGAACTTAGCCGCGGAACGGCATGGTTACAACACTCCTCTCTTTCTCACTTAATCAAATTTAACCAAAATTACAAAAATGACTTCTTCTTCTGTCCAGAGTGCTTATATAGGAGTGAGGGGACATCTGGAGATGAGTGGAGGCCAAGAAATATGATCTGGATACAGCTGGAGCAGTTATTTCCCCAAAGGGCTCCTTGGTTACGTACCGTACTGGCTGGAACAATTCGTATCCAGACCATGTCACTGAGGGGTTTAATGTGTATCACGCTATCTCCTGGTACGTATCAGTCAGTGCTGGCCATAACAGAGACTTAGTCGATGAGCATCGCTTATCCAATTGACCTGATTCTTGCTCCATTTGATGTGAAATAGTCCCAAAATATGTTTCTCGCGATAAAACATACAAAAGGGTGACCGTAGCCTTTTTTCTAATTAATTAAACATAAGTGTGAGAGAATATGCAAAACCTAAGCCAAAACCCTACGTAATTCATCATGATTTTGACTCTGATCAACACTCATGGCTAGGATTTGTTTACTGGTATGCTTGACATCACTTCTACGAATCATGAGATTTTTCTTCTTTTCAAGCAAAATGATAATACTGAATTATGGAAACTTGGAATTGTGTTATTTGGGACATTTTTTCTACCTGTATATGTCAGACATATTGTTGTGTAATGAAGTTTTTTCGTACTGTATATGTCAGGCATATTGATGTGTCATGGACTTTAGAGATATCAATCTAGTAGCTATCCTAAGCAATTAAGATAGATATATTGTATTCATAGGGTTTAGCTTAGCCCAGCTACTCAATTTGATGTATTGTATCAGACATTTTAGTGAATGCAATGAATACTTACAGGCTACTTTGCCAAAAACATTAAATGCCATAAGAAAAATAAATGATAGAATTTGTTAGTTACAAACACTTGATACATAAACTATTCACACTTGCATGATGAGATATGAATACTTTCAAACGTCATCCAGCGTCATAAGGAAAAAGAAATTGATAGAATCTGTTACGTACAAACACTTGACATATGAACTATTTACACTTGCATTACGAGATATAAATACTTGCAATATTTGATATTAATATTTTCAAACATCATCTAGTGTCATATGAAAAAAAAAATTAAAATTTGGTTTAATATGTTAGGTACAAATATTTGATATGAACTATTCACACTTACATCACGAGGTATAAACACTTGTAATATTTGATATTAATACTTTCAAATGTCATCCAGTGCCATAAGGAAAAAAAACAAATTAATATAATCTGTTAGATACAAAAATTTGATATATGAACTATTCACACTTGAATGACGAGGTATGAATACTTTCAAACAACATCCAATGCCATAAGGAAAAAAATGATAGAATATGTTAGATACAAATACTTGATACATTAACTATTCACACTTGTATGACGATGTATGAATATTTGTAATATTTGATATTAATACTTTCAGACATCATCCAGTGCTACATGGAAAGAAAAATTATAGAATCTGTTAGGTACAAACACTTTGACATATTAACTATTTACACTTGTATGACAAAGTATAAATACTTGCAATACTTGATATTAATACTTTCAGACGTCATCTAGTGCCATATGAAAAATAAATAAATTTTTGATAGAATATGTTAGGTACAAACACTTGATACATGAAACTATTTATACTTAAATTGTAAGATATGAATACTGCTCGACAAGGTATGAATAATTGTGCGACGGAGAATCCAAAAGTCATTTTCTCATTTGAAAGAGAAAATTGTGTAGAAAACGTTCGTGGTTTTAGATTCGTAAAATTTATCACAGATTGTTAGAAATATAGGCGAGATTGAATGGAAAAAAAATTCACCTCTAAAAACGTGTAAAATATGAGTATGTGATAAGAGAGATAAAAAAAAGTTTATATGTTCAATTTTTTTAGAAATATTTGGTATCTTAGGTATGAATACTTGCTCAACGAGGTATGAATACTTACACGACGAGGTATGAAATACTTTCTCGACGAGATATGAATACTTGCATGACGAGGTATGAATACTTAAACAAAGGAGAACCCGAAAGTACTTCATCATGGATCTCATTTGAAAAAGAAAATTACGTAGAAGATGTTCGTGGTTTTAGTTTCGCAAAATTCCTCAGAGATTATCAGAAATATTGACAAGATTAAATGGAGAAAAAAAAACCACCTCCAAAAACGTGTAAAAGATGGGTGTGTGATTAGAGAGAAAAAAAATTAATGTACAGTTTTTTTTTTTTTAATACTTGATGTCTTAAGTATGAATACTTGATATATTATATATTAATACTTACGCGCATAAATATCCATTTATGCATGGGCCAGTTGTAAATTTTTTTAAATATATGTGGTCTCCCAAGTAGTTAGCGGTCCCAGGTAGTTAGTGGTTCATGAGGTAGTTAATGCTTAACTACCTTGAGGGACGTTTAAGGGGAACTGTTAGTCGCTCCCATATTTTTAATTGTTGGCAGGAAATTCGAGGAGCGTGAGTCTCTAAGTTGTTCACACTATAAAGTGCTTCTCCAACTCAAACCATTAAACACAATATTGCTTGCCCGTGTTTACATCCCTCAGATTAAACCATCTCATTTTCCACCAAACAATACTTCCATCAGTATCGTTAATACACAAAAGTGGAACGACTTCTCAAATTTTAAATTTTCTCCCAAATTGCTCATTGAAAGCTCTCTGGTTGGAAATGAACGCCCCTGATGGAACTATCTACATAGACATCAGTAATAACTTGGTGAATAAAATCAACAAAAATCTCAAGGAATTACCTGGAATACCAATGAAGGCAGAGAAATTCACCATGTTTCGAGTGCCCGCGCATATCCGACAGAAGTACAAGGAGCTATACGAGCCAAGAATGGTGTCGATTGGCCCATACTACAACGGCAATGATGCTCTTCATGCTATGGAGAAACACAAATGGCGTTATCTCAGAGACTATCTCTCTCGAAATAACAGAAACAGCCTGGAGCACTGTATTCGTGAATTAAGCGGATTGGAATCCCTGGCACGCGAATGTTATTTTGAAGATGTGAAGCTTCAGAGTGATGAATTTATCATGATGTTGCTCCTTGATGGGTGCTTCATAATCGAATTTCTGATAAAATGGTATTCCGGTTCTGAGGTATCGGATATGTTATTTAATGTGGGTTGGGCTTTGCCGGTCATACGGAGTGACCTTCTCCTGTTGGAAAATCAAATTCCTTTTTTTGTGATTCAGAAATTGTTTGGCCTCCTCACCTGCTCTGATCCTGTTCTTGCCAAAGAGAATGCGTCGGTAAGTACTCCAGTTGTTCCCAAAATAGCACCTCTTGTTAAAATGCTTTTAGAGTACTTATCAGAAGGGAAGGAGGCAGCGCGTCCGGTCCTTGAACTCGTCGAGATTAAACACATTTTACACCTATATCACCTCTGTTACGTGCCCTCACTGGGACCTAACGAACTTTCACCAAGAACGTATGGCATATTAGGATGGTTAAATCCGATGAAGCTCTTGTTAATTTTCCTCATGTGTTGTCTTAAGTTGTGCTTCAGGAGAACCAAGTCAACTAATGGAAGGTTCCCTCGAACAATTCCTTCCGCTACGGCGCTCATAGAAGCTGGTGTAATCTTTAAATGCAGACAATCAAAAAATATTTTGGATATCAAGTTTGAAAATGGCATCCTCGAGATCCCTTTTTTCTTAATGGAAGAGACACGGAGATCCCGTCTGTTAAGCCTTGTGAACTTTGAGCAGCACGATAACAATCTCCACAAGAACCTGACGAGCTACGCGTGCTTCATGGGTGGCCTATTTAAAACACCAAGAGATGTCACCCTTCTTCAAGAGAAGGGAATCATGGAGAATCTATTGGCAACAAATGAAGAACTGGTTTCGTTTTTCAACTGGATAACCGAGTGCGCCTATTTGGACTACGAGGTGGACTACCTCAAGGATCTGACTGAAAATGTTAATAGGTATTACATGGCTGATTGGCATAGGTGGAAGGCAACACTCAAGAGAGATTATTTCAGCAATCCATGGTCGACTATATCATTTGCAGCTGCATTTGTGCTTTTGGCATTCACAGCCCTACAGACTGTGTATACTATCATTTCTTATTACTAATATCATAAAAATTTGTACTTGCGGTATTTTGTACGAATTTTATTTGTGATGTAATTTTCGTTTTTATTTGTTTTTTCTTTTGTCCGAGTAGAAGTGTACGACCATTGAGTGTGCTTATATTTTCCATGTACTAGTTTGCTTTGACCTTTTAATATTTTTAAGTGCGCATTCTCATATTGATCTTAAATTATCGGATTTCCAAAATAAATAGTTATTAAAAATTGTCGGACTGATAGAATATTAATTTAAAATCGTCAAAAACTATTTTCTTTAGAAAAAACAAGTAAACAATCATAAACTTTCAAAATTAAAAGTTGGGTGCATGGACTCTTCGCTTCACTGTGGATCACTAATATAGAAAACACAACCATACACGGTCCAAAAAGCTAATGACACACAGTTACACGACCGTGTCAGGGAACGTCGTGTATGAATAGGGGGTACTTTGAACACAGTTAGCGAACCGTGTTTGTATTGAACTAATATACACGATTAGTTAAACCCAACCGTGTCAGATCGCAAAAATGGGCGTTGAAAATGATGGTTTCTACACAGTCGAGTTAACCGTGTACAATGACTAATGTTATATACACGGTTTCTACAAGTCATTCGTATATTATTTTCTTAACCATACACGGTTTGTTATATAGAACCGTGTATGTTTTGTGTTTTTTTTTTTAAATGATTTATAATTGGCTAGTATCCATATTTGCTAGCCATTAAAAATACAATTAATATTATACATACATCATTCAAAAAATATTCAACACCAGAGCATAATTAACATTAATTTAACATACATATATTCATAATTCAACAAAATATAACAAGAATAAGTGACTTTTTGTGAGGGTAAAAAGTGGCTTTTCGCGACGGAGTACCGTCATAACTGTGCTTTTTCTATTCGCGACGGTACTTTTCGCGACGGAGAACCGTCATAAATGCGCTTTTTCCCTCGCGATAAGTGCCTACTTTGTTGTTGTGAACATACATGTACATTTTATGAGATATGCTTGTTTTAAATTCTAACAAACATTTTTCCCTGTTAAATTTCTAGTTATAATTATAAACGCACATAAATAAATTAATATGATAACATGCATTTATAAAATAAGAATGCAATTGAACTCAAAACACATGTATATACAAATTGAATCAATACAAACAAATTTTGAACTGGTTCAGAGGTTCAGTTGATCAAGGTGCGAGTGAATCAAACACGGATTTTGATAGAAATCCGTGTTTGGATATTTTAACAAAACATACACGGATTCTAAACTATTAACCGTGTATGGAGGCCTCAAGTCGTACAGGGTTAGTTATTAACAAACCGTGTACAAATATTGGTGACTTCCGGACACGGTTCGACACTTACGGATTGTGTGGGTATGTATGAGCTTTTTTCCGTGTAAGCGCCTCCTTCCATTTCACATTGTTAATGTGCAATTTTTCACATCCGTGTATGGTATGTCGTGTATGGTCGCGTTTTCTGTACTAGTGGATAGATGCTATTACTTTCCATGCGGTTGCAAAGGAGAGCATCGGAATTAAGTGACCACGATAATTTTTTTATTTATCAAGAAGTGACTTTTGAACCGGGATCAATAACTCAGATAAAAAATAATTGTTTTTCCAGTAACACACAAATAAATATTTTCATTTTCTTACAGCTGCAAAAAATTCTGACTGAAAAATGTTGAGCCGGGTTATTTGTCGCAATCTTTCTAGTAAATTCAATTATATAATATTCTATCTATTTTCAAAGAAATATAAAAATATTTCTAATATTTTAATAGAAAAATAAAAAGATCACAAAATCTTCTAATTAAATAAAAAAAATCACAAATCGAATGCATTCGGCCGAATGTGAAATCATTTAACAAAAACACCTATGTCGAGTAAAATAGAAAAATGATATTATGTCCAAACCGCCGAGAATCCTGACGGTCAAAAAAAAAATATATTGGACCGTCGAAATTCTCGGCGGTTTGGACATTTTTAAAAATTTCCTAAAATCGTAGACATTTTTATATTTTTCTATTTAATCATAGATATTAATAAAAAAAAGGCTATTCCAGTCGTAGCAATTAATCTCCATAGTAGAGTAATCCAGTCAATGTGTGCAATTATTTTAATTTAGTGCCAGATAAAAAGTTATTTCCAAAAGATAAGCTTCTTTTGCTTTTTAGATCCAAATATAGTTTTAGCTGTATCGGAAGACACATTTGTTCAATTTTACTTTAATCGAGCATGAAATATGTTGAACTAATTATATATTTTCCGGTCAATATGTTGTATTGTACTTCTCTCTGTATGTGTGAGCAATTTTATAATGCATTTCTTGAAAGCTTAATTATTTTTAAGCTTATCTGCTAAATATTGATATTTTATTAGTTTATCGGATATAGATTCGGACAAAAAAATTATAAATGTGATAACTAAAAATTACATATAATAATTTTTCAATCATTCATTTAATTATATAATGGTTATAATTATCACAAATTTATTTATACAATGTTTTTAATAAATTTTTGTAATTATTAACTTAAAAAAAATTCAATTTATTTAGTATAAAGTCAAGTGGTAAAAAAAAATTGAAACTTTATAAGATATTTTAATACGTTCATTTTTCATTATTATTTTATCGCTTGACTTTGTGTTAAATAATTTCAAAAGTTTCAAATTTTGCATGTTGACGCATTGCTGTTGAATTAGATTGGTTTCAATAGTTTGAATTTGTCATTTGAAGCCAATATGATAAAATTTGAAGTTATGCTCATCATTCACCAAACTCTCTTGATGAGCACGACACCGGCTAGCCTCATCAAAATTTATTCCCCTACCCCAGTTATACCGAACTCACTGAAACCCTATTTTGATGTCCATTGCCTTATTGAGGTATTAATTAATGGCAAGAATTTCGACTTTGTCCAAGGCTCATGATGAAACAGATTAATGATTCTATGAGGGTTGCATGGTATCTTACTTTATGTTATAACTCGATTCGATATTTTTTTGCCCTCCCGACGAAAATTCTGAATCCGCCCCTGACAATACTCCCTATATATCAACTATATAAACTAATTCAGTAAAGAATAAAGATTTTGGTACCCGCATTTGAGTACCCGCATTATACCCGCACTTGATTCCTTTCCCAACTAACTTTGTCAATCATTAAATCACCTTGGAAAACGTGTAAAAGATGAGTCCAGTTTTTTCGGTAAATACTTGATATCTTAAGTATAAATACTTGATGAATTATATATCTTAAGTATAAATACTTGATATATTAGGTATAAATACTTGATGAATTTCATATTTGAATATTTGATACTTTGAAAAACGTGTAAAAGTATGTCATCATGGATCTCATTTGAAAGAGAAAAAAAAAATAGAACACGTTCGTGGTTTTAGATTTGCAAAATTCCTCATAGATCGTTCCAAAAATTGGTTAGATTGAACGAAGAAAAAAAAAAACCACATTGAAAAACGTGTAAAAGATGAGTAGGTATTGTGTCCAGTTTTTTTTTAAATACTTGATATCTTAGGTATGAATACTTGATGAATTATATATGAATACTTGATAATTTAGGTATAAATACTTTCCATTTTGTATGTGAATACTTGAAAAACGTGTAAAAGATGAGTCCAGTTTTTTTCTTTAAATACTTGATATCTTAAGTATAAATACTTGATGAATTATATATGAATACTTGATAATTTAGGTATAAATACTTTCCATTTTGTATGTGAATACTTGAAAACCGTGTAAAAGATGAGTCCAGTTTTTTTCTTTAAATACTTGATATCTTAAGTATAAATACTTGATATATTAGGTATAAATACTTGATATATTAGATATGAATACTTTCTATTTTGTATGAATACTTTTCATATTTGAATATTTGATACTTTGAAAAACGTGTAAAAGTATGTCATCATGGATCTCATTTGAAAGAGAAAAAAAAAATAGAACACGTTCGTGGTTTTAGATTTGCAAAATTCCTCATAGATCGTCCCAAAAATTGGTTAGATTGAACGGAGAAAAAAAAAACCACCTTGAAAAACGTGTAAAAGTAATGGTCCCCAGTTTTGACAGTGTAATGGTCCCCAATTCATATATCATATATGTAGTTCATTGTCTAGATATAAATACTTGTCTTGTATAGGTATAAATACTTCACAATGTTACTATTAATACTTGTAAAATAAAATTACAGTTTTGACAGTTTAGGTCCCCAAAACAGTTATGACAGTTTAGGTGCGGTTCCCAAAAACAGTTATGATAGTTTATGTGCGGGTATAATGCGGGTACTCAACTGCGGGTACTCATATCAGCTTCCTTCAGTAAAAGGTGCACTCAAACGGATCGGATTCTATCGTTCGGATCGGATTTCAGGTTGTCTAATTTTGGATTATGTTTCACATTACGGATTATTTGAGGTCATATCAGATTATATTTCTGTTATAGCTTCGCGGTTGTGCCTCGCTGTACCTCCTACAAAGTCCAACTGTCGAACGTGCAGGACATTATATATTAATTAATCAGAGTTAGGCTACGGTACAATGCATATAACAGACATTAATTCGTAATATATTTTCATATATATTTTTACTTTTAAATTCAAACAGTCGATTTGATCCGAACATTATCTTCGTATGAAAATATAATTAAAAGCCAAATTTTACATTTTCACAATATTTTTTCTAATTTTCTTTTAGATAGATAAAAAATCATTTGATCTAACTATTGTGGACCATTCGAAAGTGGTGATTTCTATTTAGCTGTAGAATTTAGCGGAAGAATGAGACAGAATATTTTGTATTGAATATTGATATGGATATTTCTGTTTCTCTATTGAATTTTTTTTTTTTATTACAACAAATGGTATGGGGTATTTATAACATTTGGAGTTTATTGTACCGTTGGTACCAACGGTAACTTCCTACAAAAACAGTAAGGGTACCTATTGCTTTTTCTATTTTACATCATTTACAATTTAGTCCTCTAATTGTTTCTAATCTCAACATTAGCTAAAAATAGCAAATAATTTTTAAAAAATATAATTTTATTTGCCGAATACATTTTTATTTGAAAATCACATTGAGCGGTTCCAATCGACCGTTTTGAATGTGAAAACGGAAATATAAACTCACAGTAGGAACCGTGAGTGCGCTATGCATAGTACTTTATCCTAGCTAACTCCATAAATTATTAGATGAAAAGCCTAATAATTAATGCCTCATCGAAGTTTTAACTTTCCATGTGACGAGCTGTAGGACATTAATAATAGACATTATTTATTAAACTTTCCATTATTTATTAAATTTTCTATTCTTGTTCAGTACACATTAACAGCTTGGTACAGATATGTGTGATCTGAACTCGACTAATTAATTAATGTCCTTAATTACACAAATGAAATGCGTAGATCTCCAGATCTGCCATTAATTGAGTTTGACTAATGAATTAAATACAAATGAGCAGTTGGGCCCTCCATGTGATCAATGCTTGCTTTCTTCCGCAAATACAACGATGGAGAAGTCGAGCAACTGAATTAATTAATCAAAATTAAATGAATGCACCTAAGATCTACCTTGAATTGACTTAGGGGTGTCAATGATACTCTTTTATCCGTTTACCCGACCCGTATCGTATCCAAAAAGATAGGTAAGAGTAAGATTTTTTTTTTTCGTTAGTTTATGAGGTACGGGTAAGGGTAACGAATTATTTTTGTTATCTTATCCGTTACTCTATAAGATAATTTTTAAGATAAATTATATATATTGATATATATTTGTATGGAGATAATACATGATACAATAAAGTTTTGCAATTTAAAATTTTCATAACACAAATTAGTTGTATTCATTAATTTTTTCTCTTTTTTTGTCTTGTTTTGAAAAATATTTTATAGAAAGCATAAATCGAGATGTGAATGGCACTATTTTATCTGTTTACCTGACTCATACCGTATTCAAAAAAATAGATAAGGGTAAAGATTTTTTTTTGTTATCATAACGGGTACAGGTATGAAAATGCCTCCACCCGACCCGTAACGTACCCGTTAACACCAGTAAATTATTGTTTCCTCCATGTGATTGCTTGGTTGCTTCCATAAAGACAGACAGAGTTCTCATTTTTTAAAACGGATTTCAAAATTTAGTGCACCATGAATATATAGCACTCCGAGCTTTCAATTGCATCTCACATAATAATGAGATTTAATTTCCAGTTTATATATCCACTGAGATTTGTAGTGTGTATATTTTTAAATTTGAATTGAGAAAATATATATGAAACTTTATAATTTAGTAGGATACATGCATATAATATGAGGTTGGCTAGGGACCTACGGTGCTTGGCAAACTAAAGAAGTTGTTTACTTCTTGTCCATATCTTTATTTTTAACATGATCTCTGATAGGGCCATGTTCCACAGGCCCTTTTACTTGTTCCAAACTGGGCCATGAAAGACTTAGATTCGGACCTTTACAAGGCCAACCCGACGTCATATGAAAAAGCCCAAAAGCTCGTTAAGCCGGGGCCCAATATGCCGGCCCCAAACCAGAGCCTTAAAATAGGCCCATGCCAACCGACATACGGGATAGCCGGGGAAACGGCTAGCTTAATGCCGATGTCCCAGTAACGGCTAGCTTAATGCCCACGTCCCAGTAACGGCTGACATAACTGCCCACGTTCTCCATAAACGCCCGAGATGGCAGTTATGGCTGGACTATATAAGGCAGTGATTCCCATGAAACGGGGGACGCAATTTTAAACTAAGAGAGAGATCATACAGGTCAGAGTCCGAATCTCTCACAATCCACCCCGAGTTCCTAACTCGACCCACACCTCGGCCTGCCATCCCTTGGCAGGACGAATCCAGTTCAGCCCAAACTTCCATACGGCCTCATCTCCCGAGATAGGACGTATCAACCACCGTGGGGCCACGCCTAGCTCGAGCACAGAGAATTAGATGGCTCAACCAAACACATCAATCCCGCTTCCACCAGGTGTAACGATCCCGCCAGGAGTAGCGATCACACCTCCTTTGGTAACCCCGCCTACGGGAAACACCTCCCACAGTCTGCCTCTTGGGGCAAGGCCAAGCAGCTCAATAATACGACCCCCTGGTCCCCAACCTGCACAGTCTCGCCACACAGGACCCGACATCACCCACCGACCTTCGTTCATCGAAGTGAACACAACTAGACCGCTCTACACCGAGCACAATCCCGTAAATGGTACATACCAGATACCCTACATACCATATTACCCTCAGCAAACGCCGTTGTATCACTACGGCGCGACCGCTTACACACCTTACACACCAACGGCTCCCCAGTATCCATATGTCACACCCTCTGGGCAATGGGGCCCGGGAGGCGCTCACGGGGTGTATCTCATGACAGGTCCAATACCGTGTTCTCAGCAAGTACCACCGCGACCTATACACCAGACCATACCGCCCACTGCACCTATACCACAACCTTTGTCCGCAAATCGCGTCCACAGCCGACCGGCAAATGTTTCGCCGAGAAATCTGGACCCAGAATTTGTACAGGTCCGAACTGGTAACCAGACAGACACACCTACCCCATCAGCACAACAGGTCCAGTCCGAACGCAGAGGCCAGAATGTCCTGCCGACAGGGGCACATCCCGATGAAGGAAGACGGCCGGAAGGACAGGATGAGAACAGGGAACCTGACCCCGAAAGACCGCTACGCCCCAGAGGTCCCGAGGTTCACCACAACGACGAGCGAGAATCCGCTAATCACGGCAGAGGGCCCAGACCATCCCGCAGAGAACAATCTCGCTCCCGTAGAGAACGCGAACGAAGCCCACCCCGAGGTCGGGATAGAACTCGTCGCGATGACCGAAGAAGGAACCGACGATCACCTACCCCGACCCGAGATATCAACATGGCTCAAGTTGAAGAGCTGATCCAAACCAGACTCGCGGCCAAACTAGCCGAACTCGAATCCCAGAAGACAGGCACCTACTCTCGGCCTATGGGAATCGAGGATGGCCCCCTGTCCAGAGACATCTACCGCCAGTCAATGACGGATTTCAAGTATCCGACAACCCTCCCAAGCTTTCGGGGTAGCGGCGACACACAGGATCCGCACAACTTTGTGTACGGATTCCTTGAACGACTCCGTCTCCTTGGAGCCACCGATGTCATCATGTGCCGTGTCTTCACCACTTGCTTAACTGGAGAAGCGTGGGATTGGTACATGACACTACCCCGGAGGTTCATTAACAAATTCGAGGACTTCGCGAAAATATTCCTAGAGAGATACACGATCATCAAGCCGCCGCAAGCCACGTGCGAGATGCTCCTAGATATTATCCAGGGACAGCGCGAAAGAACATGTGCGTTTGTTAACCGTTTCATACAGGCATCTCGGCGAATTCAGAACCTCAATGAAGAATTCGCCTTAGCTGCCATCAAGAAAGGGCTCCGCAAAGGAGGACCAGGAACCTTGCGTTACGAGGCCCACATGAAGAAAATGACCACTCTGAGGGAGTTTGTAACCTTTGCGGAGGGTTACATCCGTGCTGAGGATGACAACGGGAGCCCCGCGAGGCCTAGATCTCGATCTCCCCGTCACCGAACTAACAAACAGCCGACTCAGGACAGGTTTCGCAACCAACGAGAACCTCGAAGAAACCAACCCGACCGACCGACAGAGCAATAACACAAAACTGGCACCGAGGGGTACCGCCAACACTTCGTGAGATATGCACCTCTCACCAAGAAGCGACACGAGATGTACAACATCATAGAGGGCATGTTCGACCTCCCTCCGCCATTGCCTGAAAGCATTTTCACGGTACAAGACAACTCCCAGAAGTGTGAGTACCATGGATTCAATGGGCACTCTACTGCGGATTGCCTTCAACTCAAAGACATCCTGGAGAGACTAGCTCGCGAGGGTAAGCTGATCGAGTTCATCAACCCCGATTTCTTCAGAAAGTTCTCCAGAAAGTACAACGGTAAAGGTAAGGTTTTTAAGAAACCTATTCCTTACAAGCAGGATTATGCGGGACCCCGAGTTCGTGAGGCCGGTCCTCACACCCGGGATGGTCCCGAAACTAGACGCCAAGAACGGCAGAGCAGCCCTGTCATTAACGTGATCAGTGGTGGCCATCGCGGGACCATCAGAAGAATCTTACCCCGCGACAATCGAAAACCATACCCCACTGTTTTACAGGTTGAAACCGACAAAAAGCGACCTCGATCCGAGGAAGCGATATCTTTCTCCGAGAAGGACCTAGGTGAGATTTCCAGCCCACACGATGATCCCGTGGTATTGAACCTCAAAATCAATACTCACCGGGTTAAGAGGGTATTAGTCGATACGGGAAGCTCAGCAGACATCCTGTATTTGTCGGCTTTCACGCAAATGGTCTCGACACTCGCGCCCTCCAACAGCATATCTCACCTTTGATAGGCTTTACGGGAGATGCCCTTCGACCTCGGGGTATGATGCCACTCAAAGTGACATTTGGTACGTCCCCTCGTACGGTGGAAGTCATGGTGGACTTCCTCATCGTTAATGCTCCTTCGGCGTACAATGCAATCCTGGGAAGAGCAACCTTGAACAAAATCGGCGCCGTTATTTCCCCTTCACACCTGAAGATCAAGTTCCACACCGATAACGGGATAGGGGAAGAAAGTGGCCAACAACAGGTGGCACGCGAATGCTACATGACGTCTGTTCAAGGTCAAGGAGGCTCTGTCCACCAGGTCGATCAATCTAACGCCAAAACCAACCAACAGCGGTTGCGTTCAAGTACTGACTTTTTACCTCCAAACACCGACCTGGCACTAGATCCAGTTGATAAAACTGATGCAAAAGCTCCCCTTGAACCCGCAGACGAAATCGAACAACTCGATCTAGGTGGTGGCCACACACTAAACATCGGGAAGGCAGTCCAGGGGCAGGCAAAAGAAGAGCTAATCAGCTTCCTCCGAGAAAACCAATCCGTTTTCGCCTGGACCGCAGCCGACATGCCAGGAATTCCGAGGTCAATAGCGGAGCACCGACTACATATTAAGCCGGGCTCAAAACCAGTTAGGCAAAGGAAACGTAACATGGGGGAAGAACGGCAGCAGGCCGTGAAACGCGAAGTACAGAAACTTCTCGATGCTGGTTTTATCAGGAATGTCGAATGTCCTGAATGGACAGCCAATCCCGTACTCGTCAAGAAGTCCAATGGCGACTGGCGTATGTGTATCGATTACACTGACCTCAACAAGGCATGCCCCATGGATCCATTCCCTTTGCCCAAAATTGACCAACTGGTCGACTCCACCTCGGGACATGCCTACCTCAGCTTCATGGATGCGTTCTCCGGGTATAACCAAATCCGGATGAGCCAAGATGACGAGGAGAAAACTGCCTTCACCACTAACTCGGGGCTATACTGCTACCGGGTTATGCCTTTCGGGTTGCGTAATGCTGGAGCCACGTTCCAGCGCATGGTCAACACTGTGTTCCACTACCAAATTGGGAGAAATGTAGAGGCATACGTGGATGATCTACTTGTCAAGAGCATGTCCGACCTCGACCATGTCCGAGATCTCCGAGAAACCTTCGCAACATTGAATTCGGCTAACATGAAACTCAACCCGAAGAAGAGTTTCTTCGGACTGACTGGTGGCAAATTTCTGGGCTTCATGGTTTCTATGCGAGGAATTGAGATCCATCCTTCGAAATCGCAAGCCATCCTCGATATGAAACCACCGAGGAACCTCAAAGAGCTACAATCCCTCACAGGCAAGTTGGCCGCCCTCAACAGGTTTATCGCGAGATCCGGGGACGTCTGTTTCCCCTTCTTTAAAGCCATGCGTAAGTCGGAAAAATTTGAATGGACAGAGGAGTGTGCCACGGCCTTCGAGAAAGTCAAAGCTTACCTCGCCAATCCACCATGTCTCAGCAGACCGACCGTGGGCGATGTCCTGGTGTTGTACTTGGCAACAACGGGTCATGCGGTAAGTGCTGCCCTTGTTCGGGAAGAGGGACGAGATCAGAAGCCCATTTATTTTGTCTCTCATGTGCTTCGGGATGCCGAAACTAGGTATTCCCAGATCGAAAAGGCAGCATATGCTCTCGTCATAGCCGCAAGAAAGCTGAGACCTTACTTCCAGTCGCACTCCATGAAGGTTTACACCGGGATCCCACTCAAGAAGGCGTTCGCAAATTTCGACTCATCCGGGCGATTATTAGCTTGGGCGCTCGAATTGTCCGAGTTCGATATTTCTTTCCACCCCCAAAATGCTCTGAAATCCCAGATATTCGCCGACTTCATAGCTGAGTATTCAGGAGTTCCTACCGAGTCTGAGGGACGTTGGACAATCCATGTTGATGGAGCCTCTTCATTACAAGGGGCTGGAGCCGGGGTATCCCTGAATTATGCTCTCCATTTTCAATTCCCGGTAACAAACAACACCGCGGAATATGAAGCCATGATAGCAGGCCTTAAGCTAGCTAAAGAATTGGGCGCCCGTGAGGTTCATCTTCGCAGTGACTCCGAGTTAGCGGTCAAGCAGATAAACGATGAATGCCGAGTCATGGACGAGAAGTTGCGCAAGTACCGACAGCAGTTCCACCTGCTCAAGAGCCATTTCAACGAAGTTGATATCCAACATGTCTCGCGCAACAAGAACTGCCAAGCCGATGCTTTGTCCAAACTTGGCGCCGCGGGCAACCTTGACAAAGATCGGCCCGTGATTGTTATGGATGTCCCGGAATCCAGCATCAACCTTGATACCATAGCCGTACTCGCCATCGGGGAACCCGGTGAGTCCTGGTTCACCCCGATGTGGAATTTCCTTAACACCGGGGTTCTCCCCACCGACCAGCTGGAAGCCCGACGTTTGAAAAGGATCGCACCGATGTACTCTATATTCAACAATCACCTCTACAAACGGGGGTACGTGCGACCTTGGCTCAAATGCATCAATGAGGAGACGGCCTCAAAAATGCTATCTGAGGTACATGAAGGCATCTGCGGCAGCCATCAAGGAGCGAAAACTCTTGCCAAACGAATCCTCAGAGCCGGCTTTTACTGGCCAACCATGCAACATGATGCGGCAAACCTAGTCCGGAAATGCGAGCGATGCCAATATCACAGCAAGTTGAGCAACATCCCGGCGTACGATCAGATATCCATCTCGGGAGCCTGGCCTTTTGACTTATGGGGAATAGACATAGTCGGGCCGTTTCCCAAAGCTGTTGGACAGCGCCGTTGGATTATCGTAGCCGTCGAGTATTTTACTAAATGGGTCGAAGCCGAAGCGTTATCAACTATCACTGCCGCAGCAGCAGAGAAGTTCATCTGGCGAAACATCATTTGTCGTTTCGGCATACCGCATGCTCTCATCTCGGACAATGGAACACAGTTCAACGCAGCACGCACCATGATATTTCTCTCCAATCTGGGCATTCAGAATAACTTTACCTCGGTCAGCCACCCTGCTAGCAATGGTCTAGCAGAAGTCACAAACCGTACCATTCTGGATGGCCTCAAGAAGAAAGTTGCCGAAAACAGAAAGAATTGGCCCGACATACTTGATGGAATTCTATGGGCCTACCGCACTACACCTAGAGAAGCCACACAGCAAACTCTGTACTCTCTGGTGTTCGGCATGGAAGCAGTCACTCCAATTGAGATGATGGAACCATCTCTCCGTACTTTGACATATTCCACTGACAACAACCGCGATGCTCGCACCGCGGAACTCGACCTCATCACGGAAGGTCGGGAGAAGGCCCGCATCCGCACCATGGAATATCAACGCAGGGTCAAACGCACATTTGATAAACATGTGGTACCTCGAGAGTTCCAACCGGGCGATTTGGTGCTCAAAACCGTGGAAGCAACTGGCAAACATGTTAGCAAACTTGCTCCTCAGTGGGAAGGTCCTTTTAAGGTCATTCGCCCACGAGGTGAAGGTGCTTACAAGTTGGAAGATCCGAGTGGTTTCATACTCACTCGCCCGTGGAACACTTGCCATTTGAGGAAATTCTACATTTAATGTATGTCATTTTTGTTAGTCTTTTTAATAGATACAGTGTGCTCAGGGCGAGATAAGCCTCTGTTTTCTTTCCTTTTCATGTATTCACTTAGACCATGATATAATTTTTGTATGGTTCTAAGCATTTACCAATATATATATGATATCATTTACAATTGTGTTTTGTTTATTGGGTCCGAGATATATGCACGAAAGCCTTCTAAGGCAACGAAAGATGTCTTGGTTAAAATTCCCGAGATACACGACATAAGTTAATGTAGTCCTAAAGGACGATGACTTATAAAATAGTAATACTATTGCCGGAAACATTTATCGAAAACCCCTCGGGGTAACGCATACGTTTCTTGCGACATAACTTTCCCCCGACATTGACCATTTTGTCAAAAAAAAAGAAAAAAAAAGGGAGCTAAGGATATCATACATACTTGACTCGTTCATAAAGACATTCAAAGAATACCTCGAGATATATTTCAAAATAAAAAGATCTCGGAAAAAGATAAAACGAATGCAATAAGAAAAGTAAAAACTATGTTACACCGAGTATTCTGTTAAATCCCCACATCCCGGGGATATCAAACTTATATTACAACACACTTTTGTTAAACCCCCACATCTCGGGGGCATAAATAAAACAGAATACGTGTTACAACATAATTTTGTTTAAACCCCCACATCCCGGGGGCACAAATAAAACAACAAGGGTAAATCCTTCAAACTATTGGAGGCGCAGAAACTTAATAAGACCAAGGTCGCGTCCAGTGCTTGCCATCATCCTTCCTACAAACAAAACAAAAGGAATAAGATTATGTGTGAAAGCAACATCTCGGCAATCACGATATTAGAAGTCTTTTACTTACAAAAGTTGGAGCCTTATCCGACTCAAGAACGTTAGCTCCACCACCACAAGGTAAGATGGAAACATCCTCCGGATCCTTTCCATCACCTTCTGGAGCAACAGGGTCCATCTCGACATTTACCTCGGTGATTACAGCAGAGTTCACCTCGGTGTCTCCTATGTCGGTCTCCTCTTCGTCACTTTCATCAGAGGAAGTCTCGGAAGGAATCCCGTCATCCTCCCCTTCAGCCTCATTATCGACAAGCTCGAGATGATGAGGCCATTTATCTTTCGGCCAGGGATGAACAATTCTCCCACGAGGATGGTTCTCAAGTACCAACTCCTTTTGGAACGGAGTACCATCTGGATTCAACAACACATCCTTTTCTTCGTCCCAACCGTGATTCGAGAGATTTTTTATCTTTCGACCCGTTAGCCTGGGATAAGTGTGCTATTTGCAGAACCCGAGGGAACTATCGGCACATGTTCCATTGTGACGGATGTGAAGAAGCTTTTCATCCCGGGTGTCTCGCCCGTAGATCACCTCGGAACCATGGTGATCCCCGCTTCACATCCTTCACCTGCAGGAGATGCCTGGATCAAGAACGCCGGGCTAAGCGCTCCCGTCGCGAATAGTATCAGCTATATATAGAATATCGCGGGAATAGCTCGCCTTTTGTTAGATGTCAACTTTTCAAATTTACTTACATGCTTATGTTGTGACATTCAGCCGAGGTCTTTATCTCGTGTTGCTTTGATTAATATATGTTTTGCATAGGCATTTCATTACTACTTAACACCGTCTAATATGAGTCAATTTGACCACCTCGAAAACGCCGAAAGCCTGTCATCTCGTATAACTTACACAACGCCCAATGACATTTATGGCTAGTAGCTGGCAGCTACCTATTTAGGCAATATGGCCCACATTATTTATGGCAATATTTCCCCTAGCGACTATAAATACCGGAGTCACCATACGGTAAAAAGCACATTTTTACTCGGCACCTTTTACCAATCTCTACACTCCCGAGATGCCTTTCAAGAGAGTGGCTTTTAAAAACAAAACACCTCTCGAACACGGTCAGAGTAGCACTGACCAACCCCCAAGACGTCGCCATAACCAACCTCCCCCCAATCCACATCGCTCTCGAAACCCGAGAAGGGAGCTATCTCGGCCCGAGAGATGGACTCTTCTCTAGCATTTTCCGGAGGAAGATTTGGACTGGATGCTCGACAACGAGGATTTCCAAATTGGTGACCTTATAGACCTCACCCTCGCTAAAGCACCCCTATTCACCAAAGAAGACGAGAACGACATTTACAAGTTCGACCTCGAACCCAAGTTGCGTTGGTGTGTCCTGTGCAACGATCAATGGGCAAAAAACGAGATGGTGAAATGTCGGATGTGCTACGAATGGAGTTGCTTCACCCACTACGACATAGAAGGCCGTTCGGACCCTCGCCGTCGATTTTGGAAGTGCCCGGGTTGTTTATCCCGCAATACTGGAGGTCCGAGTTTGTACACCGCTACCCAACATGAGCTCAACGACGATAATCTTTTTGAGCATATAGATAACGAGATGTATTAAAAGAAACGACATCACACCCGTCTTTTTGCTAAGCATGGACAACGTGGTGCCTGGAAGGCGCGACATGACAGAAGTGGAAACATACTTCCAGGCACGGTGTTATATCATGTCTCATGTTTAGTATAAATAGGCGTTGTATGATTTCGATATTTTACTCGATCGAGGCGTTGTATCATTTCGATGTTTTCTTATATATTTAGGCTTGTTCTGCTTTTACAATATCAATGATTACTTATTATTTCTATGATTTGTTGTCCCTTAGGCACCACTAAATTCGAAATAAATAAATTATTGCAAATAAAATAAAGTAGAAGAGTTTAGAGAAAGTTGACACAAGGAGTGATAACGGAGTTCGGCTTAAAATGCCTACGTCTCCGGGGCGTCGCAACCGCTTCTCGGTGCGCCTTTCTATTACCCAAAAGAGAAAGGTTACAACTTGTGAACCGGTGAGCCCTTACAACCAACGGGAAGTCACACGGCCAACTAGAGTCGAGAACTAAGTCTCTAAGTTTGAAATCTCAAGATAAACGCTCAAGTAATCACTCTAATCTAATCTAACTCAAGATTAGTGAAGTGGATTTGAGGTTGTTTTAAGGGATATTGAAATTTGTGTTCTCACAACAATGGAGTAACTTGTTCTCACAGAAAATTAGCTTTTGAAACGATTAGGGTCGGCTGAAATTGATTTTGAGGGGAACCCTAAGTTTCTATTTATAGTGGCAGCTTTCAAACGAGTATTCTGCCATAAAACGTCCCAACGTTTTGTAAAACGTTGAAAACGTTTTAGTTCAACTTAGGTCAAAAATTCAAATTTATGTGAGATTTGCTAAAACGTCTCAGACGGTTAACAAACGTCTCAGGACGTTTTCCTCTGGAGATTTATCGATCAAAATGCAATTTTGAAGTCTGAGAATTTATTTAAATCGTCCAGACGTTTTACAAATCGTCTGGGACGTTTTAGAATGTTTTTCTAGCTTTTAATCGATTTAATCTCCAGATTTTTTCACATAGAAAAATGTCTGAACGTTTTGTCAATCGTTCCAACGTTTTATCCCTGTTTTTCAACATCAAAGCTACTTTACCAATTATAAATTTACAGTTTAAATGCTTGATAAATAACTTGATGATTTCTTCAGTCCAAGTGCTCTAAATTGCAATTCCAATTGTCTTGAACCTGCATTCTTTCTAATCATAGAGAAAATCGTAAAATTCAATAATTATATGTTTTGCAAATTAGTCAAATAGACTATAAGAGAATTGCTTGAAACAACAATCTCCCCCTTTTGACGATTTGCAAAACATACAACGCAAGTAAGGGCATATATCGATTTTTCCAAAATTTCAATTTTCCAAATAATCGGTGTTTGCATGTCTTGCATTTTCTCCCCCTTTTTGAAAATCGACGAAAGGGAGACAAAAGCATAATCAAATAGCACAATTAAGAGTGCTCCCCCTCAATTTGATAATATGTGACATGATTTTAGAAAAATATGCATGTCATCACAAATATAACAATATGAAAGATAATCAATTTAGAATTAAACATGCAATCATATACCTAACAAAGTTCAAGTCAAATACCATAGGAATAATAAAAGTGCAAGCATACAACATAGAAATAGTAAAAGTTCATGCAATCATAAATAACATAGCATAGCAATCACTTAGCAAATTCTAATTGAAAAAGTTCAAAGAGATTTAAAATTCGGGGTCATCGTCGTCGTTTTCTTCTTCACCCTCCTCATCATATTCTTCATCATCTTCGGAAGGAATGTGAGGGGCACTAGTGGTCGCGCCACTAGAAGCACCATATTGCTGCACAAAGCGCCGAGCGAGTTCGGAAGTAGTGATATCAATATCATTAATTACTTTGGCGTTTTTGCGGCCTTGAATCCGGTGTTTGCGCGAATCGGCCTTCAAGATTTTGAGATCGTTATTTATCGCGGTAAATTGGTTGGTATTGGCAATTTGATATTCTTGCATGTGTTGAACAAGCCAAGCCAATTGATTTTCCGCTCCTTGAGGGAGCTCACCTTGAGCCACTGGTGGTATCGGTGGTTGGTCATTTTGTGCCGCCGGTTCTTCCTCATACGGATCCCAATATTGGTTTGGTAGGGCATCGACAGCATTTATCCAACTATTAATAGGTCTTCCGTCAGGTCGGAGCATTGGTAGACCCGAGTCCAAATGACTTTGGATCCAACCATGTTTGGGTAGAATATCAAGCAAATGATGAGGTGCATTTCCAAGGAGATGACTTGGGACGTTTATGCCATTTTGGCGAATTATACGATGAATTAAATGGCCATAGGGTAGAGTGGCAACGGAGCTAGTAAAGCAAGCAATCATGTGGCGAAGAATGATAAATGGGATGTTAAACTGTTTTGCATCCCGGGATATGAGATGCCTCAAGTAGTACATTGGACCCCACTCTATATTTGATTTGATCGTTGCTTTAGGGATAAGAATGTTGTTGATGATAAGAAAAAGCAACCGATGGAGAGATGGAAGATGGGATGCATAGAGGGGTGCACCGCCAAAGTTACGGCGAGCAAACCAGGTTTTGTAGTGATCGGCGGATTCTAAGGCTAAATCTGGCCATTTCCGGAGGATATAGGTTTCTTCACCCTCATTGGTTAACCCAAGCCAATTTGCCATATTTTCTAAGGATAGAATAATTTCTTGGCCACAAACATAGGATTTTACGAGAAAGGGGTTCTTGGTGTAGGTGAGATTGCAATAGAAGGTTTTGGTAAGCATTTCACTGTATGGTTCATCGCAAGTGATCAAAGAATCCCAAGGCCAATGTTGGATATACTCGATTATTTTGTCATCCTCGGGAAATGAGAAAGTAACCGAAGCTTTGTTGAAATAGTAACAATTCGATAATTTTCGATCCGAAAATTGTCCCGTGAAATTGGTGTAAGCAATTGGATTTCTAAACAAGTAGGTATTGGATCGAAAAATAGTGGTATCCGGTTCAATTTCAGTTGCACTCGACTGACCCGCATCGGTTCGGGACCTCTTGTTTCTAAGGATATTCAATTTGGAGAGTTTAGGAGCCATTGATTTGAGAGAAAAATGAAATGTTACCGATTGAAGAATTAAGCACGAATCCGTGAAGAGAGCGACTCTACAAGCACAATGGTGAAGACGGATCGTCGATTGAGCGGTCGGATTGCCGGATTTGAGAAGGTGGCGAGAGTTAGGGTTTTGGTGGAGAGAGAGAAAGAGGGAGAAAACCTTGATTTTAAGTGGAGAAATGGAAGGAGGGTTGAGAGGAGAGGAGAAAGCACTTTAAAATAGGTGATTTGGTGGTGTATGGTGGTTGTAATGGAGGTTGAAGGGCAAGGGTGGCGGAGAGAAGAAGAGAAGGAGAGAAGATTTGAAGAAGAGAGAGAGACGGCTAAGGGAGATAGAAGAAAATTGCGTCAGTTCACAGGTGTATTTGGGATGCTGCGCCGAAAACGTCTGAGACGTTTATAAAACGTCTCACAACGTTTTGGTCTGGACTTTTGGAGACGAAAATTTCATTTTTGAATTTTGATTTAACATTAAATCGTCTCACCGTTTTACAAATCGTCTAGGACGTTTTGTACTTTTTGTATATCGAATATGAATCGTCTAGACGTTTGACCAAACGTTTCAGCCGTTTTGACAGATTTCTGAAAAGTTAAAAATTCAGCAGACAAACGTTCAGACGTTTGGCTAAACGTTCAGACGTTTCAAGATATTTGTCATGCAAGGAATTTGAAGAATTTTTGAAGATAGAAGAACACTGAATCGTCCAGACGTTTAGGTCATTTTCTCAGATGAATTTTTCGGAGTTTTGGAATGAGCAAATCGTCCAGACTTTTGGTAAAACGTCTGGGACGTTTTAGGTCATTGAGATAGAATCTGGACAAATGTTCATAAACGTTCTGACGTTTCAGAAACGTTTTGAGACGTTTTTCTCTGGCGTTTTTGTCTTAAAATTAGCTAATTGATTGCTATGCCTCCAATTAAAAATTTTTACTCCTTAAATTCAAGCATGCCTAATTTAAATCGCAATTCATTGTGTTGTTGAGTATTAAGGGGCTTGGTGAAAATATCGGCAATTTGATTTTTGGTATCAATATGAATGAGTTGTACCTCACCTTTCTCAACATGATCCCTAATAAAATGATGCCTTATTTCTATGTGCTTAGTTCTAGAATGAAGAACTGGATTTTTGGATATCATTATGGCACTGGTATTGTCACACATAATTGGTACGTTGCGGAAGCGAATTTCATAATCAGTTAAAGTTTGGATCATCCATAAAATTTGTGTGCAACAACTACCGGCCGCAACATACTCGGCTTCCGCGGTGGAAAGCGCAACCGAGGTTTGTTTGCGACTTGACCATGAGACAAGTGATCCGCCAAGGAATTGACACGTACCACTTGTACTCTTTCTATCCATTCTGTCTCCGGCAAAATCGGCATCGGTATATCCTATTAAATCTAATTCCGATTGTTTGCCATACCACAATCCCAAATTCAAAGTGCCTTTGATATATTTAACAATTCGTTTAACGGCTTTCAAATGCACTTCTTTGGGATTAGATTGAAACCTAGCACATAGACATACCGCAAACATAATATCGGGTCTACTAGCAGTTAAATAAAGTAGGCTACCTATTATAGCTCGGTATTGGGTGATGTCCACGGGTGTGCCGCTTGGATCCGAGTCAAGATTTGCATTTGCAGCCATTGGTGTTGGGCTTGTCTTGCTCTCAGTCATTCCAAACTTTTTTACCAGCTCCTTGGCATACTTAGTTTGGCTCACAAAGGTATCATCCGAAAGTTGCTTGATTTGTAGCCCCAAGAAGAAGTTCAATTCACCCATCATGCTCATCTCAAATTCACTACTCATAAGAGAAGAAAATTCCTCGGCAAGTGCCGCATTAGATGAACCAAAAATGATGTCATCGACATAAATTTGCACTATTAAAATTGAGTTATTTTTCTTCTTTGTAAAAAGGGTTGTGTCATTCTTTCCCCTTGTGAATCCATTTTCAATTAGAAAGGAACTAAGTCGACCGTACCATGCTCTAGGAGCTTGTTTAAGACCATAGAGTGCTTTGGTGAGTCTATAGACATGGTTAGGAAATGCCGGGTCAACAAAACCGGGTGGTTGATTTACATATACCTCTTCATCTATAAATCCATTCAAAAATGCACTTTTAACATCCATTTGAAATAGAGTGAAATTTTTATTTGAGGCAAATGCTAAAAGCATTCGAATGGATTCTAGACGAGCTACGGGTGCAAAGGTTTCTTCAAAGTCAATACCCTCTTGTTGTTTATACCCTTGAGCTACTAACCTAGCTTTGTTCCGAACAACATTTCCATTTTCATCTTTCTTATTTCTAAAGACCCATTTAGTTCCAATAATCATTCGGTCCCTTGGTTTAGGTACAAGTTCTCAAACTTTGTTCCTTTCAAATTGAGCAAGTTCTTCTTGCATGGCACAAATCCAATTTGAATCCCCATTTGCATCTTTGAAGTTTTTGGGTTCAACATTTGATACAAATGCACAATGAGCAATCATTTGATTTAATCCCGATCTAGTCCTAACCCCTTCCCTAGGATTCCCAATCACATTAGAAAGAGGATGAGATGATACTTCCCTTAGGTCTTCGGGAGGTTGATATGCACTTGGTGGAGATTGGTCCTCCTCGGTTTGCATTGACTCGTTCAATGGATTTGCTTCGGGTTGCTCTTGCTCGAGTGGTTGCTCAACATTGTTGTTTGTATCTTCAATTTTATCATTTTCGAGCTCAGCATCTTCAACACCTACAATTTGAATACCTTTCTCGACCTTTTGATTAGTAACCTCATCAAATTTGACATGTACGGATTCAATGACAATTTGATGAGATGCAATGTAAATTCTATAGGCTTTACTTGTCAAAGAGTACCCCACAAATATTCCCTCAATGGATTTAGAATCGAATTTTGTAATTTTAGGTGATTCATTTAGCACGAAGTATTTTGATCCAAATACTCTAAAATGAGATATTTTTGGCTTATATCCCTTCCATAGCTCATAAGGTGTTTTCTTCAATATCGACCTTATGCTAACGCGATTAATAACGTAGCAAGCCGTATTGACCGCTTCGGCCCAAAGGTGTTTGGGTAAAGGGTATTCATTTAGCATGGTTCGGGCAAGCTCTTGTAATGTTCGGTTTTTCCTCTCAACAACCCCATTTTGTTGAGGTGTGCGAGGAGCCGAATATTCATGTTTATATCCTCTTTTAGAGCATACTTCATCAAATTTTGCATTTTCAAATTCACCCCCATGATCACTTCGAATGCGAATGATCTTTGTACCCTTTTCATTTTCAACACGATTGCAAAATTTAATGAAGTTTTCAATTGCTTCATCTTTATGTTGCAAAAATATGACCCAAGTAAAGCGACTATAGTCATCTACAATCACATATGCATATCTTTTCCTAGCCAAACTTGGTATACCAATAGGTCCAAACAAGTCCATATGTAGTAGTTGTAATGGTTGATAGGTTGAGACCATTTCTTTGGACTTAAAACTACTTTTAGTTTGTTTGCCTTGTACACATGCATCACACAATCCTACAAGTTCTAATTTGTGAGATGGTAAGCCACGGACTAGATCTAGTTTAACCAATTTCTTAATGGAGTCAATTGAAATGTGGCCTAGTCTTCGATGCCATAGTTTAGAACCGGTTGTTGTGGCATTCAAACATATTTCACCGGACTCGAAATGATCAAAATATAGATAGTAAACATTTTTCTTTTTCTTACCGGTGTAGACTAAAGAGTCATCGGATTCTCTAAACAAGAAACAAGCATTAGTGTTGAATTTAACATAATATCCGGCTTCACATAATTTACTTACACTAAGTAAATTATAATTCAAGCCGTCAACAAGATAGACATCCGATATGGTCAAGTTTTGGTTACCGACCGAACCTAGTCCAATAATCGAACTTTTTCTTTGGTTACTACCGAAAGTAACCGATCCACCATCATAAGGTTCTAAAGATTTGAAATTAGTTTTATCACCGGTCATGTGGTGTGAACATCCACTATCAATGATCCAAGCATTTTCTTTGTGTGTTGTAATCAAACATACCTACAAGAGTATATATATATATTTTCAATTAATATATACCTTGTTTTAATCTCCCCCTTCCTTAGTAATTTTTGTTTTAGGTTGGGGAGATTTCAATTACAACTTTAAGTGAGTTTAGCTTTAGGAATCCAAACAACCTTTGATTTGTTGCTTCCTTTCCTAAAGCTACACTCTAATGAGGTGTGGCCAATTTTACAACAATAATTACAAAATGTGACCGATTGCTTGCCATTAGTTGAACCATGCTTGAAGGTGGCTTGAAATTTTTGTTTCACTTCTTGAATTTGATTCCTATGATTTGTAACTTTAGACGAACACGGTTTGTTTTTGTTTGAGTCAAATTTGTTGTGATGTTGGGGAACATCCCTAGTCAAACCATTTCTTTGGTTTTTGTTTTGTAAAGCATTTTTATTGTGAATCTCGTAAAACCATCCATCCGGTCCTTTGAAATAAGTTTTGTTTGACCTTTTTGGATTAAATGTGTTCCTATCACTATTTTGAAGCTTGTTTTCATTTTTGTAATTTTTGTTAGAAAATTTGTATCTAAATGCATAATTTTGAGAACTTTTGTTTTGTTTTGCATTTGTGGTTTGAGGAGTGGTCCCTTTATTTGACTCCTTTGTCAAGGGTGTTTTACCATGTTTGGAATGAAATTGGTAATCAAAATACTCTTTGCTATTGAACTTAAATTTGTTTAAGTTTTGAGTAAGTTCCCCATTTTCTTTTGGGCTTAGTGAAAAATTTGATTCAAATGAGGATTGACCCTTCTTGTATCCAATGCCCATTTTACCGGATTTTCGATTCAAATTGGCATTGATCAAATTTTCTACATAGTAGGGATCGAGACTAGTGACATTTGAGAATTCACTAGGCAATCTTAAAGCCCTATTTTCGGTCTCTAGAGTTTGAATTTTCACTTTTAACATTTCTATGTCTCCTATGTGTGATTGACAAGTATGTGATTTAAGCAGTTCTAACTCTAAATTTTTGATTTTGGATTCAAACTCAAGAAGTTGAGATGTCAATTGTTGTATGATACCTTCCTTTTCAAGCATGGTCTTTTTAGATTCCTCAAGCAACCTAGGCGCATTATAATTAATTAGAGCCTCATCCATGAACGTGCTTGTCTCATTTGTCTTTATATAATTGTTATTTATATCTATTTTGGATTCATCTTTCCTAACTTGGTAACCATTTAAGTGGTAGTCGGGATTGGTCAAATCAATGGTAGACGTATACCGGTTAGGAGAAGAGATAAGATGTACCTTATTTGGAGAGTTTGTTACATCTTCTATGGAAGCATCCTTTACTTCGATAATGGTGTTAGTTGATGCTTTGATGGGATCAACCGCTACCTCAATGATGGATTGTGTGGTGGCTTTGGTGGAGTCCTCCAATTCATTGTTGATAGGTGGATTTATGAGATTTTTGAGGAATTCAATGGTGATCTCATCGGTTATGTTCTTGCTTGCAATGATTGTATCCACATCAATGGTTGCCGATTCTTCATTCACTATTGCCATCAAGGCAAGGTTGATCTCTTGTTCATCGCCCGACTCCGAGTCGGATTCTTCTCTACCACTTTCATCGGAGTCGATGCAAAATAAAGCTTGCATTGCCTTGGCCTTCTTTTTGCTTTTATATCCTTCGTACTTTTGTTTAGGCCTTCGGTCATTTTGCCCTTCATTATCCTTGTTCTTCAAGTTGGGAAATATTTTGAAGCAAGTTTGGATGGTATGGCCTTCTCTTTCACATGCAAAGCAAACTACCCGTTTGTTTCCTTCTTCACGTTCCTTGTTGTATTTTCGTTCAAAGTTAAGCATAGATTGAAACATTTTGGTTATGGTGGCGGCATCAAGAGAGGTTTCATGTCCAAGTTGGTTCATGAGTGAGTCACTTGATTGACGGTTATTTGAGGAGCTTGGGTGGTTTCGGTGGTTTTGAGCCGGAAAAGCCACGGTTTTTGTTTTTGACTCTTGCTTGAGTTCACCGGCTTGTATGAGCTTTTCTTCAAAACTCCGGAAATGAGCATAGAGTTCATCCGGTGTGAAAGATTTTTGTGTCCCATGAAGTGCTTCTAGGGCGCTCACCAATCCGTCCCACCTAGGCCTCCTAAGCATTACTCGAAGAAGCTTTCCTACAATTTTATCGTTAGAAAGTGGTTCTCCTAGTTCAATGAATTCATTTTGAATATGCATAAGTCTATTATACATATTCTCTACATTTTCACCATTTTCAATTTTGAAAGTTTCAAATTTGGTGTCTAGACCTGCTATTTTGGTTCGTTTGATTTGGGTGTTACCCTCATATCGATCAATAAGAGTATCCCACATTTCTTTTGCATTTGTTGTGTTACCGAAAAGTAATGCAACCGATTCACTTACCGCATTGTATATTGCATTAACGACAAGGTTATTTAGTTTCTTTCTTTCGGTAGATGCATGTACTTCAACTTTGGCCTCATTTCCAACAGAATTACCATATTCCGGTTCATAGGCTTTCTCAATAACACTCCAAAGGTCAAGAATATTTAGATAGTTTATCATGGTCCTTTTCCAATGACTAAATTTTTTGGTAGCACTACCGAAAACTGGAGGTTCTTTCACATATCTAGTGGTTGCCATTTTAAGATCGGTAAACTCGAATTAAGTGAGTCTTAATTTGAGTAACGCGCTCTGATACCACTTTGTTGTCCCTTAGGCACCACTAAATTCGAAATAAATAAATTATTGCAAATAAAATAAAGTAGAAGAGTTTAGAGAAAGTTGACACAAGGAGTGATAACGGAGTTCGGCTTAAAATGCCTACGTCTCCGGGGCGTCGCAACCGCTTCTCGGTGCGCCTTTCTATTACCCAAAAGAGAAAGGTTACAACTTGTGAACCGGTGAGCCCTTACAACCAACGGGAAGTCACACGGCCAACTAGAGTCGAGAACTAAGTCTCTAAGTTTGAAATCTCAAGATAAACGCTCAAGTAATCACTCTAATCTAATCTAACTCAAGATTAGTGAAGTGGATTTGAGGCTGTTTTGAGGGATATTGAAATTCGTGTTCTCACAACAATGGAGGAACTTGCTCTCACAGAAAATTAGCTTTTGAAACGATTAGGGTCGGCTGAATTATTTTGAGGAGAACCCTAAGGTTCTATTTATAGTGGCAGCTTTCAAACGAGTATTCTGCCATAAAACGTCCCAACGTTTTGTAAAACGTTGAAAACGTTTTAGTTCAAAAATTCAAATTTCTGTGAGATTTGCTAAAACGTCTCAGACGGTTAACAAACGTCTCAGGACGTTTTCTTCTGGAGATTTATCGATCAAAATGCAATTTTGAAGTCTGAGAATTTATTTAAATCGTCCAGACGTTTTACAAATCGTCTGGGACGTTTTAGAATGTTTTTCTAGCTTTTAATCGATTTAATCTCCAGATTTTTTCACATAGAAAAACGTCTGAACGTTTTGTCAATCGTTCCAACGTTTTATCCCTGTTTTTCAACATCAAAGCTACTTTAACAATTATTAATTTACAGTTTAAATGCTTGATAAATAACTTGATGATTTCTTCAGTCCAAGTGCTCTAAATTGCAATTCCAATTGTCTTGAACCTGCATTCTTTCTAATCATAGAGAAAATCGTAAAATTCAATAATTATATGTTTTGCAAATTAGTCAAATAGACTATAAGAGAATTGCTTGAAACAACATGATTCACTTCTTTTACTGATCTTGACTAACTCGGAAACCATGTCGCTTATAAAGAAAAAAAAACAAAAAACAAAAAAAAATGGCAAGTATGTTAACACATTAACTGTCGGATACATACCGAGATAGGTACATATTAACACATTAACTTCGGGTTATGTTTCCGGGATAGATGACCGACATGTTTCAAACCCAAGATGATACATCACTAACACGTAGATAACATTTAATAAAGTATGTTTTATGAGTTATCCACCTTCAAGTCGAAAGGATCTCGCTGATGCATTCCGACTTCGGGGGCTAATGATAGGGCCATGTTCCACAGGCCCTTTTACTTGTTCCAAACTGGGCCATGAAAGACTGGGATTTGGACCTTTACAAGGCCAACCCGACGTCGTATGAAAAAGCCCAAAAGCTCGTTAAGCCGGGGCCCAATATGCCGGCCCCAAACCAGAGCCTTAAAATAGGCCCATGCCAACCGACATACGGGATAGCCGGGGTGTTTGACCCTAAAAAGTTGCTATTTAAGTTTAACACGATAGCTAGCAATTTTGGGGCGATTAAAATGCCAAAATTACACATAAATCCTTCAGATAAATTGGATAAAAGGCATATTACTATTCTTAGTAATATTCCACATATAAAACCATGAATTTTGATATGCAACATAGCCAAAACCACCAAAGAGACAAATTCCTACAAACGAAACAATGCACAGATAATATTCTGGGTGCAAGAACATGGTGGCACATAGCAAAATTGAGTTACAAACCACTTTGGGTACAAGACAGGATGCATTAAACAAAACCTATGCAGGCAGGGCCCACAAGTCAGTGACATGATAATGTTTTCGCTGGCTGTTTAAAATGCGTGAACTTGGTTCATACAAATACAACTTGTAGACCAAAGGATCGGCTATGTGGTGCACGATGCACCAAGTTTAGCCAATTCATAGACCCGAGTTTAAACTCGGCGCCGAAGCTCAAGTGACCCCTTCGTTTGGGATACCCCCGGTGCACTATACACCATGCAAGGTATGGTATGCGGCCTACCGAACACCAAGTGCAACTAGAGAAAAAATAGAATATAAAGGGATGGAAAGCTTTGGACAAGAGAGAGGCCGACATCCGGGCCCCACCTCGTCAGTTCCTTCTCCTTCCCTTCTCCCTCACGATTTCAACCAAAATTAAGCTAAAAATCCAGATTAATGAAAGGAGAATAGTGTAATTTCTTAATCCGGGCTAGTGAGGCATCTTACCCTCTGTTCCTTTTGGCTTTCTCTCAAACCCGAGCTCCTCCCCTCTTCTTTAATTCAAACCCGAATGGTGAGAATATGGCAAACCGGCCTAGCCAAGATAATTAAAATCAAGGGTTGGGAACTTAAGAGGGTCCCTTTGTGAGTATTACGATGCCACTGGAAGACTCAATTTAATGAAGTGTGCATTGAATCGAGCCTGCACCCGAAAATGACATGGTGCAATTCGGGCACAGTGGAAAACGACAAAATTAGCTCTTGGCAAAAGCTAGTATACCCTGGAACACATTAAGGGGTGTATTACGATGCTAGGTGTTACATTCTTGATGGCCAGAGGACACAAGACAAAGAAAGGGCATGTTAGTGCTCGGTGTACCACCGGTGCAATGCCAATCAACCCATACAGCTGTTCATTGGCTGGAGGGTCCCCAGGGACACGTGCCCCTCACTCCAAACAACATGACAAAGAAGGAATCACCTCCCCAGGGTGCTGGAGCACGTGAATGGAAGGTTCCATTCAGAGATCGGTTAATCAAGGGCTACAAGCCAAGGCAGGATATCCTAGGCCAATCCAATGGTTGAGATCACTCCAGATATGAATAGGTGGCACATTAAATCTTTCTTGGATGCCCTGGCCATGTAACCAAGCTTAAATGTATGCAAGTTGATCTAGACCCTTGATCAAACACCTGGTGGGCATAGCAGAAGACACATCAGCAGGCAGCAAACCGAAAACCCTAATTTTGCCCATTATAAGGCACCTCAATTAAACACTCAACACACACTTCTTCTTCTCCAGAAAGCTTTGAGCAAGAAACAAGAGAGAAAACCCCATTTTTACACCAAGGCTAGGTTAGAAGCTTGAAGTTTTCTTAAGCAAGGCTAATAGGTAATTAATACCTATGTAATGTAAGGCTCTTGATGAGCAATGTTCTGTAAATATTCTGTTTTTAATCGAAATAAAGAAGGGTTTTTTGATGATTTTCTTGTTTGTTCTTCATTACTTTAGCTTTATCCCTCACCTCTTCCTCTTTTATTTTATTTCTAAAACCTTCAAAAATCATGGATGTGAGAGTTGCATAGTTTCTAGTTCATCTTAGGATGAACAAAAAATGAAATATGTAACTTGAGGATCAAATAAAAATATATTTTCCCTTTTTAGTTCCTTTCTTTGCATCTTTCATGAAATAGTAATGAAAAAATATTAAAATGTGATTCTTCTTACCTTTTTATTTACTTTGCATAAAAATATATATAAGTATTAATATGTATATATGTTAATATTTTATCATCTCTTTTATTTGGAGTTTATGAAATAAAAATAATAAAGTTTTGATCTTTGATATTTTCTCTCCTTCTCTAAACTCTTTTAATTTCTTCTAAAAATAATTAAATAGTAGAAGTATGAGGGTTGAGCCATGAGGTCTCCCTTCATATGAAAACTATATTAATTATTTTGTGAGGATATCAAAAGAATAATAAAGTGACAATAAAGATCATAATTAAATAGAACATTTCAAAACACACAAAATAGACATAAAGATCATATTTTTCTGACTTTGTTTCAGATTGATATGAATTTTTAAAGGTTGAATTGCTAAGTATAAGTAGAAATCCAATAAAACAGCTGCACGGATCTTAAAGCAATCTGAGACCCTCCATTCCGGCGCCATAACAGGATTTGAATGACAGCACGGGTTTTAAAGTCCAGAATACACATCAAATGACCAGCACGGATCCTGAAGCTCAGCCCACATCCTAAAGCCCAATACACGAATCTAAGAGACCCAAAAACCCGAACCTTAAAGCCCAAACAATAAATAAAATTATAAATCAATCCCCTTTTTATGGAAAACCCCCTCTGATTTCCCAATATTTGCAGCCAAGCCCCTGTGAATTTACAAAAAGGCCCCTGACAGCACAAAACTCTCACAAATAACCCCTTAGAGGCCCAAATTTCACATGAAACCTTGTCTAAAACCCAAATCACAAAACCACACCCTTCCAGCTTTGTAAATAAGCCCCTGGAAAAACATAAATATTTACAAATAAGTCCTTTTTGGCTATAACTTCTTCATTTCAAGTCCGAATTGACTCAAACCACCTCCAAATGAACCCAAATTGAATCCTCCATCTTTCTAAACCAAAATTGAGCATGTCCAGACATCATCCAAGCCCTGAAATGACGAAAATACCCTTTTCTTCATATTTCAATCATTTTCTCTTAAATAAAAAGGTGTAAATAAAGCATAAATATATTTTCTCAAGTACAAATATGTTTATAAATAAATAAAAATGTGTAATAAAGGTATTTTATTGATAATCATTACGCCTCATGCATGCACATTAATTAAATACCTAAAACAATGGTAAATCAAAGAAACACACGAAAACCAAGTACATGAGTTTCCCCTTTTAGCCCTTTTATTCAATTCACAACAAATAGGCATAAATCCTGGAATGAACGAGGTATTCAGCATGGCTTGGGAAGGCCATCTGATGTAATTAACAGCGGGGGCTTGCGCCCGCTGGGAGTTAAACGTCCCCACAATCATTAAACTCTCTCGATGGACCGATCACGAATCGTAGGTCCGTCGAGGGTGAACCAGAAGGAATAGCGGAAAGAAAGAAATGAATGTTTCGAGTTCGATGTTCTTTAATCAACAGAGAGCATTGAACCACGAGACATTTAAATACACATGCACACACCTTCCCATACCAACAGCTGTGCAACTTTCTGCGCCCTACACGGGGAAACGGCTAGCTTAATGCCGATGTCCCAGTAACGGCTAGCTTAATGCCCACGTCCCAGTAACGGCTGACATAACTGCCCACGTTCTCCATAAACGCCCGAGATGGCAGTTATGGCTGGACTATATAAGGCTGTGATTCCCATGAAACGGGGGACGCAATTTTAAACTAAGAGAGAGATCATACAGGTCAGAGTCCGAATCTCTCGCAATCCACCCCGAGTTCCTAACTCGACCCACACCTCGGCCTGCCATCCCTTGGCAGGACGAATCCAGTTCAGCCCAAACTTCCATACGGCCTCATCTCCCGAGATAGGACGTATCAATCTCTATTTAAAATGCGCTTGAAGACCAAACTTTATATTTTTTGAAATTTTTTATTATTTTGTTAGAATTTTTGAAAATTACTGTTTTAATATAATAAAATAATAATAATAATAATAAATTCTGAAAAATAGTAATTTCCAAAAATTCCAAAAAAATAGTAAAAAACTTCCAAAAAAAGTAAATATGAACTCCAAGCACATTTAGCGTCAACTATTACGGTTGTAGTTTAGTTTGTGTAATTTTTTACCTTTCATATAAAAAGTAGAATAAAGATTTTGGTACCCGCAGTTGAGTACCCGCATTATACCCGCACTTGATTCCTTTCCCAACTAACTTTGTCAATCATTAAATCATCTTGAAAAACGTGTAAAAGATGAGTCCAGTTTTTTTCGGTAAATACTTGATATCTTAAGTATAAATACTTGATATCTTAAGTATAAATACTTGATGAATTATATATGAATATTTGATATCTTAGGTATGAATACTTTCCATTTTGTATGAATACTTTTCATATTTGAATATTTGATACTTTGAAAAACGTGTAAAAGTATGTCATCATGGATCTCATTTGAAAGAGAAAAAAAAATAGAACACGTTCGTGGTTTTAGATTTGCAAAATTCCTCATAGATCGTCCCAAAAATTGGTTAGATTGAACGGAGAAAAAAAAAACCACCTTGAAAAACGTGTAAAAGATGAGTAGGTATTGTGTCCAGTTTTTTTTTAAATACTTGATATCTTAGGTATGAATACTTGATGAATTATATATGAATACTTGATAATTTAGGTATAAATACTTTCCATTTTGTATGTGAATTAATTTAATCAATGAATGTAGCACTGGTGGTGTGATCCACGTGACTTTTTGGTTGTGGTCCCCAATGCAGTCTGACAGTTATAAAAAGGTGCGGGTACGGTATAAATACTTTTTGGTTTTGGTTGTGGTCCCAATTCATATATCATATATGTAGTTCATTGTATAGATATAAATACTTGTCTTGTATAGGTATAAATACTTCACAATGTTACTATTAATACTTGTAAAATAAAATTACAGTTTTGACAGTTTAGGTCTCCAAAAACAGTTATGACAGTTTAGGTGCGGTTCCCAAAAACAGTTATGATAGTTTATGTGCGGGTATAATGCGGGTACTCAACTGCGGGTACTCATATCAGCTTCCTAAAAAGTAATATTGAATAAAGAGTAATTAAACATCATAACAGATCAGTACCTCTGCCAATCATATCACATATTTCTATTTAAAAAGAGTATATACATACATATCAAGTATTTATATCTGTCAAAATAAACATTTATACTCTTTCACAAATGACTTGTCAAATCAGGTATTCATACCAATACTATCAAATTGTTACATCTCATAAATCAAATATGTACACCTAAGAAAAAAAATATATGCCCACAGAGTTGATCATTTCATATTCTTGTTTAATACACATTAACAGCTTTGTAACGATATGTGTGATCTAAACTCGGCTTATTAATTAATGTCCTTAATTAAATAAATTAAGTGCGTAGATCTCCAGATCTGCCAATGAGTTTGACTAATGAATTAATACAAATGAGCAGTTGGGACCTCCATGTGAATGCTTAATTGGTTTCTTCCGCAAATACAATATTGATCGATCGAGCAGGAGAGCAGCTTAGGTCCGATGGGTTTCGGGACTGATACGTCCTATCTCGGGAGATGAGGCCGTATGGAAAGTTGGACTGGGTTGGATTCGCCCTGCCAAAGGATGGCAGGCCGAGATATGGATCGAGTTAGGAACTCGGGGAGAATTGTGAGAGATTCGGACTCTAACCTGTATGATCTCTCTCTTAGTTAAAATTGCCTCCCCTGTCTAATGTGAATCTCTGCCTTATATAGTCCAGCCATAACTGCCATCTCGGACGTTTATGGAGAACGTGGGCAGTTATGTCAGCCGTTACTGGGACGTGGGCATTAAGCTAGCCGTTTCCACGGCTATCCCGTATGTCGGTTGGCATGAGCCTATTTTAGGGCTATATGATTTGAGGCCGCTGTATTGGGCCCCGGCTTAGTGAACCTTTGGGCTTTTCATATGACATCGGGTTGGCCTCTTAGAGAGGTCCGAATCCCAGTCTTTTATGGCCCAGTTTAAAACAAGTAAAGGGCCTGTGGAACATGGCCCTATCATTAGCCCCCGAAGTCGGAATGCATCAGCGAGATGCTTTCGACTTGAAGGTGAATAACTCGTAAAACATATTTTATTAATGTTACCTATGTGTTAGTGATGTAACAATAATTTCGGGTATGGGATATGTCGGGTACCTATCTCGGGTATGTATTCCGAAGTTAATGTGTTAACATACTGAATAGCCTTAGACAACTAAGCGTGTCTTTGGACAAGCTGCGCTTAGTGTCGCGGGTTTTTTTTTTTTTTTTTTTTGAAGGGAGATGGTTCCCGAGTTAGTAAAAAACAAGCAAAAGAAGTTAACACAAAAATAGTAAGTAATCATTGATATCTCGAAATCATACAAAGCCTAAATATAATATAATATCGAAATCATACATAGCCTAATTAGACTAAACATGACATGTTTTTATGCAGTGCCTGGAAGTATATTTCCACTTCGTCATGTCGCGCCTTCCATGCACTGCGGTGCCCATGTTCAGCAAAAAGGCGAGTGTGATGTCGTTTCTCGGAGGATACTTAAACGAGCTCGTTATCGGATTCCTCAAAAAGGTTATCCTCGTTGAGTTCTCCTTGAGTAGCGGTATACAAGGTTGGTCCTCCGAGATTACATGATAAACACCCAGGACACTTCCAAAATTGACGATGAGGGTCCGAGCGGCCTTGGATATCATAGTGGAGGAAGCAACACCACTCGTAGCACCTCCGGCATTTCACCATCTCGTGCTTGGCCCCCTGTTCGTGGCATATGACACACCAACGCAACTTGGGCTCGAAAGGCCCGATGTTATTCTCGTCCTCCTTAGTGAACGAGGGTACTCCCGCGAGGGTGAGGTCGAGAAGATTGCATATGCGGAGGTCCTCGTTATGGAGCATCCATTCCAAATCCTCCTCGGGGAAACGTTGGAGTAAAGCCCACCTCTCTGCAGAAGAGAGGACTCGTTGTGGGTTATAAGAGCGACCGAGATTGGGGGGAGGTCGGTCGCGGCTACTCTGACCTTGGTCGAGAGGATTTTTAGGTTTGGAAACAACTCGTTTGAAAGGCATCTCGGAAGTATAGATGGAGAAAGGTAAAAGGTAAAAAGTAAAATGTCATTTTGACGTATGGTGAGCCCGCTATTTATAGTCGCTAGGGGCAAATATTGCCATAAATATTGTGGGCCCGGACAGTCAAAAATAGGTATCTGCCAGCTACTTACCATAAATGACATTGGGCGTTGTGTATTTTGTAGAAGGTGACAGGCTTTCGGCGTTCTCAAGGTGGTCAAATTGACCCATATGAAATAGTATTAAGAAGGAGACTTAATGTAAAAATTCGTATTAACCAAAACAACACGAGATGAGAACCTCGGTTGAGTTCATAACATAAACATAAATATGAAATTGAAATTTTGATAACTTAGCAGAATTAGTAAACAAAAGGCGGGTTATTCCCACGATATTCTATTAACTATTAAGGCTATTCATGACGGGAATGCTTGGCCGGGCGTTCTTGGTGAATGCACCGTTTGCTGGTGAAGGATGTGAAGCGGGGATCACCACGGCTTCGAGGTGATTTCCGAACTGCACACCCGGGGTGAAAAGCTTCTTCGCAGCCATCACAGTGGAACATGTGTTGATAGTTCCCCCGGAGTCTGCAAACGGCACATCGGTCCCAAGCTAACGGGTCGTCGTCTTCTTCCTCGGGGTTGTTTGCAGGTGGCTCGACGTTGACCTCGGGGTTCTCCTGTTGTGGAGACGCGCGAGGTGACGGGATGGGATCATTCTCCTTTTTAATCTCATCGTTCATTTGCTTATGTTCTGCCATCTCGTTATAACCCGAGTTGGGAGGTATAAATGTGATCGTTGGTTGTTCCGTTAAAGGGAGACGGAGGGAGTATATATAGTATATCGGCATTAATTACCCGACGCCTCGTCTTCCGTTAACCGCCGTCAGCCATCAAATCAGCCGCCAAGTCAGTCATAAGTACGAGGTTATGGCGCAATCCTCGTATGACACCTGGCACTTGTCAACTCGGTAAGGACCCGATTTCCTAGATTATGCGCGGGAATCGAAACGTCGTCATGATGAGAGGAGACGACGCGACGCTTCGTGGTGTCTTTTCGAAGTTCGCGCCTTCATTGAGCGGGAAAACGGAGACCCTTATATATATTCCTTCCCGACTCACTCATTTACCATCGTTTATTTGAGCAAACAATATCTCAGAGGCTTTGAGAGAAAGAGTAATCTCGGAGACTGTAGAGGAAGTACAAAGCTGACTGACGATCTCAGAAAAAGACGTCGGACAAAGACCGAGTTGCCAAAGGATCGTAATATAAGGTAATTTCTCATCACCTCGGTAGTCGACATTATATTTATTAATCTCGCATGTAGTTGTTTATGAGCATTGCCGAGGTCAATAGTAATGTAGTTGACCATATAGGTATGGTAATGTCGTTAAACCCTAGTATGAATTATGTAACCTCGGCAATCGATTTGTATTTGATAAGTCGGTAAGTGTAATACCCTAGAAATAAAGAAAGCGGTTACCTAAGCCAATCATGTTTCTTCGTAAATTTAGAAATGGCCGAAGAACAAGACGGATCTCGGGACCAATCGTCCGATGCTTCTGGGGAGCTTTCCCCGATGTCTCACCGGCCCCCTCGCCCAGGTAGGGGCAAGAGTTTATATGGTATGACTCCCCCTCACTCCGACACCTTGCCGGAAGACGTCGAGGGTGAACAGTACAGTGAAGAGGGTGGGGAAGGTGAAGGAAGTCCATCTCGGGGTGAACTTGTTGATGCCCCAGCGGGAACGTCTCACGGGCCTTCGAAGCCTAAGAAGAAAAACCCGAAAACGAGACAAGAGGTCGTTCCCCGAGATGGTCATGAAGAAGACTTGACATTTCCAGTATCCGCCAGTATCTCTCCCAAACTTGTTGTCCAATGTCAAGCCTATGCGGATGCTTTTTATGAGGAACTCGTGACTGAAGATGACAGAGAACAATATTCGCGAGATGCACTTAGGCTGAGAGCCCCGGGTCCTAATGACCGAGCTCATGATGAAGGTCGCGGGATGTGCATATACTGGAAGATGCAGAAATGCGGCTTTAAAATAAGGGTGTCTAAGTTTGTACGAGAGATATTGCGGTTTCTCGACATTACTCCTGCACAGTTAACCGCACCCGCATGGTGCTATATCATGAGTTTCAAGTACCTGTTTGATACGATGCCCGAGTTAGTGCCATACAATCCGAGTGTTGGGCTGTTCTTCCATTACTTCTCTGTTCTATATAATAATGAAAGCCACCTCGCAATCCGAAAGCGTTCTAAGGCCGTCAAGCTTTTTGATAAACTGTCGAAGGCGGACGACTGGGATCATGGTTGGGTATATCTCGAGAATCCCGGCAATCTGAGGTGCTTTAGGGATGTACGAAGGAATTGGCGTCCTCTGTCGGACCGGGATAATTTGATCCCGAATTCTCCCCCAGCCCTGACTTCAGACGAATTAGGAGTTATCAAATTACTTGACGATTATTTTACAAGTTAGTCTTTTTAATCTGTACCGATATACCTTTGCATCTCATTTGTTCGTTTACCCCGCATTATTATGAATAAATTATTAATTCATGCATACTTCTTATGTCGCAGGACATAGTTTTATGGCACTGCCCTGGAAGGCCATTCGTCCAGTTCCTGTCTTCGCTAATCCAGAGGACGGCTTTATTAAAAAGAAAGGGGTTTCGAACGTCCCCCCTAAGCCGAGTTCTTCCAAAATCCTGAAGACACCGAAGTCAGCTCCTGCCAATACCACGGCAGTTCCCCGAGGTCGTCTTCTAAATCTGCAACTGCCACTAAGGGCACGAAGGACAGCGCCTTTGGCTCCTCCAAACTCGGGGAGCCTCAGAAGAGGAAAGAAATTTCTGCTGACGCTCCTCTACTTTAACGAGGGAGGATAAAGGGAAAGGTGTAGCTACAGAGGAACCTGAGCCGAAAAAAGGATCATTCCGAGATCATTTTGGGGAAAACCAGGCCTACCGTAAAGGAACCTTCTCAAGCCCAGGTCGACGCTGCTCAGGAGGAGCTGGATAAAATTGTCGAACATGCAGCGGGCTACGTGTGGAATCCTGAGGAGGAACATAAGAAATTCCTCGAGTCACAGATTCCCGATCGGGCGCGACATACCGGGTTCGTGTGGGGGACCGACATTGCCCAGGGGTTCCCGGACAGCATTTTGGCCCATCTTCCCGGCCATTCTCTTATGCAAGACGGGAAAGATCATCCCGAGGCTCATGCCTCGTATTCTCGGGAAACGTTCAGGTTAACCACGACTGAGTATCAAAAGAAGTGGGCTCAGGAGCATCCTGACCAAGTCGTGGACCACTTGCTGAGGTCGTTACATGACGCTGGCGTTTTCTTCGGGTTCCTCAAGGACTCATACGACAATAACAAGCGCGGCGCGCTCGTTGTCAATTCCGATCAAGAGGCGCTCAGCAAGGCTGTTATGGAGAGGAACTATTTTTTGAAATTGGCAAAAGAGAAAGACAAGGAAATGAGAATTGCTTCTGGCCAAGCCGCCTTATATCAGGCGAAATATGAGCTTGGGCAGTATTTGGGCAAGAGGGCGGATACCGAACGTAAGGAGGCCGAGGTAAAAATGAAGCGCTATAAACGCAGAGTTGAGAAACATAAGGGCGAGGTCGCGCATCTTAAGTCCGAACTCGAGGCCCGGACCAAGGAGATGGAGGACGCGAGATCAGAAAATGCCCAACTATGGGCCGAGGTGCAGGACTTGCAGAAAAAAAAACTTAGCAAGTTCTTAGGCAGCAAAGCCTTCGCACAAGCCGTTCCTTATGCGTGCATGGACATGATGACGCAAACTGTATATTGCTATCTGAGTGAACTGGCTAAACATTATCCGTTTCGACCCGAGCACATGGGTTTTGCCGAAGTGGAATCCGAGAAACTTGTCATCAAAGACCTCTCGGATTATGGCTGGGACGAGGAGAAGGACGCGCTGCTGAACCCGGATGACACCTTGTTTAACAAGGAACTTCAACTTGAGAATCATCCTATGTCAAGCATTGTCCACCCTTGGCCTAAAGACTTATGGCCTCAGCATCTCGACCTGCCTGATAATGCAACCGAATTGGAGAATGAAAACCTCCCTTCCGATACCTCCTCCGAAGGGGAAAGTGAAAGGGAGAACATCGGGGAGGGCAATATCGATCAGCAAGGCGATGGGCAAGGTGATGAAGTGGATCCGGAGGATCTTTCCAACTTACCTCGTGATGGTGGAGACAATGCTCCTGAGGTGACGAAGCCCCCTACTCCTTAAAATGTAAGTTAAAAAGTCTATTATCGTGGCCTCCGAGGTGCTTCGTTCATGCTTAACCTTACTATTTGTTTTTATTATAGGAAGGCCCATGTCGAGGAATGGATGCTACTTCTACCTCAGAGAGACATTTGTACCCCCGAGATGTGGGGGATTTTTAAAGTTGTTGTAACATGTACTGTTTTGATTTTCACCCCCGAGATGTGGGGGTTATAACAGAATGTTGTTGTAGTATGATATTTTGCACCCCCGGGATGTGGGGGTTTAACAGAACATTTAATGTAACTGTTTTCCTTTATTTGCGTATGGTATTCGCTTTTTCTTTTTCCCGAGTTGTTTTGTTTGTTCTTTTGAAAATTATCTCGATTTTACGAGTCTTGCACGCCTTGAATGCCTATCTAATCATCCAAAAATATGCTTGATAATATGTCCTTTCCCCCCCTTTTTTTTTCTTTTTTTTTGACAAAAATGGTCAACGTCGGAGGAAAGGAATGTCGAGAAAACGTATGCGTTACCCTAAGGGTTTTCGATAAATGCTTCCGACATAATATAAAAATGAAATCCATGTTACTGGATAAACATTCATCGTCCCTCAGGACTACGTCAATTTATGTTGTCCATCTCGGGATTACTAACCAAGACGCAGTTCGTTGCCTTGAAAAGGCTTTCGTTCATATATCTCGGACCCAATAAATGAAGCACAATCATAAATTATAACATCATATATATATTGATAAAAGCTTAGAACCATACAAAAACTTGTATCTCTGCCTAAGTAAAATACATGGAACGTAAATAAGCATAAATGGCTTATCTCGCCAAAAGAAGCATATCTCGCTCGAAATAGAAACTAGGCTTATTGTGCCCTTAAGTGTAGAATTTGCGAAGATGACAAGCGGTCCACGGACGAGTAAGTATGAAACCGCTTGGGTCTTCTAATTCGTAGGCGCCTTTACCTCGCAGGCGAATAACCCTGAAGGGGCCTTCCCATTGAGGAGCGAGCTTGCTGACATGTTTGCCAGTGGCTTCTACGGTTTTGAGTACTAAATCGTCCGGTTGGAATGCTCGAGGTACCACGTGTTTGTCAAATGCACGTTTAACCCGGCGTTGATATTCCATAGTGCGGATGCGGGCTTTCTCTCGACCTTCTGTGATGAGCTCGAGCTCAGCGGCACGCGCATCACGGTTCTCTTCAATGGAATATGTCAAAGTACAGAGAGATGATTCCATCAGTTCGATTGGAGTGACCGCTTCCATTCCGAACACCAGAGAGTAAGGTGTTTGCTGTGTTGCCTCTCTAGGCGTCGTGCAGTAGGCCCACAGAATTCCATCAAGGATGTCGGGCCAATTCTTTCTGTTAGCCGCGACTTTCTTTTTTAGGCCTTCGAGGATAGTACGGTTGGTGACCTCGGCTAATCCATTGCTAGTAGGGTGGCTGACCGAGGTGAAGTTGTTCTGAATACCTAGGTTGGAGAGAAATGTCACGGTGCGGGCCGCATTGAACTGTGTCCCATTGTCCAATATGAGGGCATGTGGTTTGCCAAAACGACAAATGATGTTGCGCTAAATGAACTTCTCTGCTGCTGCGGCAGTGATAGTTGCTAATGCTTCGGCTTCGACCCATTTAGTGAAATACTCGACGGCTACGATAATCCAACGGCGCTGTCGGACAGCTTTGGGGAATGGCCCGACTATATCTATTCCCCATAAGTCAAAAGGCCAGGCCCCCGAGATGGATATCTGATTGTATGCCGAGATGTTGCTCAACTTGCTAAGGTATTGGCATCGCTCACATTTTCGGACCAAGTTCGCTGCATCATGTTGTATGGTTGGCCAATAAAAGCCGGCTCTTAGTATTCGTTTGGCTAGAGTTTTCGCTCCTTGGTGACTTCCACAGATGCCCTCATGTACCTCCGAGAGCATTTTTAAGGCTGTCTCTTCATTTATGCATTTGAGCCAAGGACGCACGTATCCCCGTTTATAAAGGTGATTGTTGAATATAGAGTACATCGGTGCGATCCTTTTTAAATGTCGGGCCTCCAAGTGATCTGAGGGTAGGACCCCTGTGTTAAGGAAATTCCACATCGGGGTGAACCATGACTCACCGGGCTCACTAATTGCGAGTATGGCTATGGTATCAAGGTTGATGCTGGACTCTGGAACATCCATAACAATCACGGGCCGGTCTTTGTCAAGGTTGCCTGCAGCGCCTAGTTTGGACAAGGCATCAGCTTGGCAGTTCTTGTTACGTGAGACATGTTGAATGTCGACTTCATCGAAGTGACTTTTGAGCAGATGAAACTGCTGTCGGTATTTGTGCAACTTATCGTCCATGACACGGCATTCATCGTTGATTTGCTTGACTGCTAACTCGGAGTCACTGCGGAGGTGAACCTCGCGGGCGCCTAATTCTTTGGCCAGTTTAAGGCCCGCTATCATGGCTTCATACTCCGCGGTGTTGTTTGTTACCGGGAATTGGAAATGAAGAGCATAGTTCAACGTCTCCCCTTGCGGACCAGTGAGGGATACCCCGGCTCCAGCCCCTTGCAGCGAGGAGGCACCATCGACATGTATTGTCCATCGCCCCTCAGACTCGGGAGGAACTCCTGAATACTCGGCAATGAAGTCGGCGAAGATCTGTGACTTCAGAGCATTTTGGGGGTGGAAAGAAACATCGAACTCGGATAACTCGAGTGCCCAGGCTAGCAATCGCCCGGATGAGTCAAAATTCGTGAATGCCTTCTTGAATGGAATCTCGGTATAAACCTTGATTGAGTGAGACTGAAAATAAGGCCTCAATTTTCTTGCGGCTATGACGAGAGCATATGCTGCCTTTTCAATCTGGGAATACCTGGTCTCGGCATCCCGAAGTACATGCGAGACAAAATATATCGGCCTCTGATCTCGCCCTTCTTCTCGGACAAGGGCGGCACTTACTGCATGACCCGTTGTTGCCAGGTACAATACTAGAACGTCGCCCGCGGTTGGCCTGCTGAGACATGGTGGATTAGCGAGGTAGGCTTTGATTTTTTCGAAGGTCGTTGCACATTCATCTGTCCATTCAAATTTGGCTGACTTGCGCATGGCTTTAAAGAAGGGGAAACAGACGTCCCCGGATCTGGCAATAAACCTGTTGAGAGCGGCCAACTTGCCTGTAAGAGACTGCAGCTCTTTGAGGTTTCGAGGTGGTTTCATGTCGAGGATGGCTTGTGACTTCGAAGGATGAATCTCGATACCTCGCATAGACACCATGAAGCCAAGGAACTTACCACCGGTGAGGCCGAAGAAACTTTTCTTAGGGTTGAGTTTCATGCTGGCTGAGTTTAGTGTCGCAAAAGTTTCTTGGAGATTCCGGACATGGTCGAGATCGGACATGCTTTTAATAAGCAGGTCGTCGACATATGCTTCTACGTTCCGTCCAATTTGATCGTGGAAAATGGTGTTGACCATTCGTTGGAACGTGCCTCCAGCATTGCGCAACCCGAAAGGCATGACCCGGTAGCAGTATAGCCCCGAGTTGGTGGTGAAGGCAGTCTTCTCTTCATCGTCTTGGTTCATCCGGATTTGATTATACCCGGAGAATTCATCCATGAAACTGAGATAAGCATGCCCTGACGTGGAATCCACCAGTTGGTCAATCTTGGGTAAGGGAAATGGATCCATTGGGCATGCTTTGTTGAGGTCAGTATAGTCGATGCACATTCGCCAGTCACCATTAGATTTTTTGACAAGCACCGGGTTCGCCGTCCATTCTGGACATTCCACATTCCTGATGAATCCGGCGTCGAGTAGCTTTTGAACTTCTCGTTTTACGGCCTGCTGCCGCTCGTCCCCCATATTGCGCTTTCGCTGCCTGACCGGTTTTGATTCAGGCTTGATGTGCAACCTATGTTCTGCTATGGATCTCGGGATTCCTGGCATGTCGGCAGCGGTCCAGGCGAAGACAGATTGGTTCTCTCGGAGGAATTTTATCAAGTTTTCTTTCGCCTGGCCTTGCACCGCCTTCCCGATGTTGAGAGTTTTTCCACTTCCCAAGTCTAACTGCTCGACTTCGTCAGCTGGCTCGAGGTATTGTTTTGAATCTACTTTGTCGACGGGGTCCAGCGCGAGGTTGGTGTTTGGAGGTAGAAAGTTGGTGCTTGAACGCAAGCGCTGTTGGTTGGTTTTCGTGTCAGATTGATCAACCTGGTGGACAGAGCCTCCTTGACCTTGAATAGATGTCATGTAGCATTCACGCGCTACCTGCTGTTGGCCACTTTCTTCCCCTATCCCGTTATTAGTGTGAAACTTGATTTTTAGGTGGGAAGGGGAGATGATGGCGCCGATTTTGTTCAAGGTCCCTCTTCCAAGGATCGCATTGTACGTAGAAGATGCATTGACGATAAGGAAGTCCACCATGATTTCTACTGTCCGAGGGGATGTACCAAATGTCACTTTGAGTGGCATCATTCCCCGAGGTTGAAGGGCATCTCCCGTGAAGCCTATCAAAGGTGAGATATGTTGTTGGAGTGCACGGGTATCGAGGCCCATTTGTGTAAAGGCTGATAGATACAGGATGTCTGCTGAGCTACCTGTATCAACTAACACTCTCTTAACTCTGTGAGTGTTGATCTTGAGATTAAGCACCACGGGGTCGTCGTGTGGGCTAGAAATCTCACCCAGGTCCTTCTCAGAGAAAGATATCGCTTCCTCGGGCCGAGGTCGTTTTTTGTCTGTTGCGGTCTCAACCTGTAGGACAGTGGGGTATGGTTTTCGGTTGTCACGAGGTAGGATTCTCCGGATGGTACCGCGATGGCCGCCACTGATCACGTTAATGACGGGACTGCTCTGCCGCTCCTGGCGCCTTGTCTCTGGGCCATTCCGAGGTTGGGGACCACCCTCACCAACTCGAGGTCCCGTGTAATCTTGCCTATATGGAATGGGTTTCTTAAAAACTTTACCTTGGCCATTGTATTTCCTGAAGAACTTTTTGAAGAAGTCGGGGTTGATGAATTCGACCAATTTACCCTCACGGTCTAACCTCTCTAGGATGTCTTTGAGTTGGAGGCATTCTGCAGTGGAATGCCCATTGAATCCGTGGTACTCGCACTTTTTGGAGTTATCTTATACCGTAAAAATGCTTTTGGGCAATGGCGGAGGGAGGTCGAACATGCCTTCTATGATGTTGTACATCTCATGTCGCTTCTTGGTAAGAGGTGCGTACCTCACGAAATGTTGCCGGTACCCGTTAATGCCGAATTTATGTTCCTGCTCGGTTGGTTGGTTTCTCCGAGGTTCTTTTTGGTTGCGGGACCGGTCCTGAACTGGCTGTTTGTTTGTTGGTTGACGGGGAGATCGAGATCGAGGTCTCGTGGGGCTCCCGTTGTCATCCTCGGCACGGATGTAACCCTCCGCAAAGGTTACGAACTCCCTCAGGGTGGTCATCTTCTTCATGTGGGCTTCGTAGCGCAAAGTACCCGGACCCCCTTTGCGGAGTCCTTTTTTTATGGCGGCTAAGGCGAATTCTTCATTGAGATTCTGGATTCGCCGAGATGCCTGTATAAAGCGATTAACAAACGCACCTGTTCTTTCACGCTGTCCCTGGACAATATCCAACAGCATCTCGCATGTAGCTGTAGGGCGCAGAAAGTTGCACAGCTGGTACGGAAGGTGTGTGCATGTATGTTAAATGCCTCAGGGTTCAATGCTCTCGGTTGTTTGAAGAACATCGAACTTGAAACATTTACTTTCTTTCTGCTATTCCTTCTGGTTCACCCTCGACAGACCTACTGTTCATAATCAGTTTGTCGAGAGAGTTTAATGATTGTGGGGACGTTTAACTCCCAGCGGGCGCAAGCCCCCGCTGTTAATTACATCAGATGACCCTTCCAAGCCATACTGAACACCTCGTCCATTCCGGGATTTGTGCCTATTGGTTGTGAATTGAATAAAGGGGCTAAAAGGAGACTCATGTATAGATTCTGGTGTTGATTTGGTTTTCTATGTATTTGGGTATATGTGTATGTGTGGTTTCTCATTAAAATTATATTTTTGAAATAAGAATTTGGATATTTGAGAGGTTTATATACATTGTTTGTTTATATTTGAATTATGACATATTTATCTATATTTTGTTGATTATTTAAGAAATGAAATCATTTGATTTTGAAGAAAGGGTATTTTGGTCATTTCAGAATTTGGCTGATGCTTGGACATATTTAGTTTTGGTTTAGAAAGATGGAGAATTTGATTTGGGTTCATTTGGAGGTGATTTGAGTCAATTTGGACTTGAAACGAAGAAGTTATGGTCGGAAAGGACTTATTTGTAAATATTTATGTTTTCCCAGGGGCTTATTTACAAAGCTGGAAAGGTGTGGATTTGTGATTTGGGTCTTAGACAAGGTTTTATGTGAAAATTGGGCCTTTAAGGGCTTATTTGAGAAAGTTTTGTGCTGTCAAGGACCTATTTGTAAATTTCCAGGGGCTTCGCTGCAAATATTTAAATATCGGAGGGGCCTTTAATGAGAAGAGTATTGATTTACAATTTTATTTATTATCCGGGCTTTGAGATGTGGATTTTTGGGTCTTTAGATTGGTGTGTTGGGCTTTAAGATATGGGCTGGGCTTCAGGATTTGTGCCGGTTATTTGATTTATATTTTATACTTTGAGATCCGTGTTTCCATTCAAACTCTATTCTGGCGCCAGAATGAAAGGTCTCCAGTTGCCTTAAGATCCGTGCAAAATGAAACATGTTTTGTTTGATTTCTATTTTGTATTTGACATCTGAATCTTTAAAAATTCATATCTAATTGAAATAGAGTCAGAAAAATATGAAATTTGTGTCCATTTTGTGTATTTTTAAATTCTCTATCTAATCACGATTTTTGTTTTTTTAATTTAATTTTTCAATCATCTGATACTGCCCATTTTATAACAGCAGCCCCTTTTTTTATTTAAATGCTGAATTCTCTGTTTTTGAATCTGAACTTTAGAAATTCATATAAAATCGAAATATAGTCAGAAAAATGTAAAATTTGTGTCAATCTTGTGTGTTTTAATGTCCTCTATCTGATGGTGAAGTCCATTTTTTTATTTGATCACTTTATCAGTCCAGAAGGTTCTGTTTTCCAGAGAAGGTCATTTTGACACTTTTGAGTGCTTTTTCTTGTGTCATTGATGCATACTTTGTGATTTGATGTTGGTCCACTGTTCCAGAGGGCATTAGGGACTGGTTTAAGGCATTTACAACTGATTCCATGAATTAAACACTATTTTAATGAACTTTCATGGCCTTTTTGCTACATCTTTGGTACCAATAAACAAAAGGAAAAGGAGAAAATCCAAAATTCCAAAATAACATTTCTTGAGATGTCAAAAATCAGCCAAAATGTGGTTTTATGCAGGGAAGCCCCTGATTTTGTTTAAAATCATGTTTTTGATATTTGGAGGGACATGTCATTGAGATTTCCTTGGATTTAAATATGCAAAAAAATCATGAACAAGCATAACTTGTTATTTATTTACATTTTTAAATCCTCCATCTCTCACCATTCATATATTCAAGATATTTTAATTTCTTTTAGCATATTTGCTTAAGAAAATCAAATATTCTTTCATACACAAATGGGTCCAAAAATGGGCAAATCATTGAAATATCATAGGTTTAAAGCATAAGTGACATATCATAGCAAATGCTAATGTCTTTTATACTTTAGACCTCAATTTCTCACTATTTGCACATAGTTTTCGATTTTGCCAATATTCATGCATATAAATGCACTAATTATTGACTAAATCAATCCTTTTGTACAAATAGGCCCTTTGATCATTTAGGTTGAGAGAATAATAGGGGAAACCTCATGGCTCAACCCTACTACCTCTTGTGTTTAATTTTTTTTTTAATTGTCACTTTATTATTCTTTTAACATCCTCACCAAATAATTAATATAGTTTCCATATGAAGGGAGACCTCATGGCTCAACCCTCATACTTCTACTACTTAATTATTTTTAGAAGAAGCCAAAAGAGTTAAAGAAAAAGAAAGAAGTATCAAAGATTAAAGCTTTATCATTTTTATTTCATAAGCTCCAAACAAAAGAGATGATAAAATAGTGGCATGTATATATATATTAATACTTATGCATATATATTTTTTTAGAAGGTGAGGTAGAAAAGGTAAGAGAAAAATCATGTTTTTAATATGTTTTTTACTATTATTTCATGAAAGATGCAAGAAAAGAGAGTAAATATATTTTTATTTGATCATCAAACTATACATTTCATTTTGTTCATCCTATGATGAACTAGAAATCATATAGCCTTCACATTTATCATTTTTGAAGGTTTAGAATGAGAAGAAGGTAAGAAATCAATGCTCAAGAAAATGAAGAAAAGAGAAGAGATTCACCAAAAAAAGAGACTCCTTTATTTCGATTAAAAACTGAAATATATACACATCATTGCTCATCTAGAGCCTTACATCTTTTCAGGTATGAATTACCTTTCTAAACTTGCTTAAGAAAGCTTCAAGCTTTGAGCTTTTAACCTAACTTTTGTATGAAAATGGGGTTTTCTAGATTGTTTCTTTCACAGGGCTCTCTGGAGAAGAAGAAGTATATCTGGAGTTTGCATTTGGGGTGCCTTATATAAGGCAATGTTAGGGTTTTCGGATTGGGAGCTGCTGATGTGTCTTTTGCTATGCACACCAGGTGCTTGATCAAGGGTCTGGATCATTTGCTTCACTTAGAGGTGCATACATGGCATGGGCTTGACCAATTATCTTCATACACATCATCTATGATTGGCTGTAGCGTTTGTAGCCTTTGGATTTCATTTAATCATCAAGAATGCATCTTAGCCTTTCACAAACTGACCTATTATGGTAAGCTTGGTAAGCGTGCTCCTGCACCCTGAGAGGGGAATATTCCACTCTTGGCTTCTTCCAGGGGGAGTGTAACACGTGTTGGAAGGGACCACTGAGCAGATTACAGCTGTAGAGGGCGATTTGTCTTAGCTTGGCGGTACACCGAACCTAATCATGCTCCCATATTGATATTTGTGCCCTTTGCGGCAGAGGCATGGCATATAGCATCGCCTATGTTTACTTAAACTGTTCTCGAGTTCAATTTTACCCTCACAACAGCCAATTCATCATATCTACTTAGAGCAAATATCGGGTTAAACCCATACCCGCAATGCATCATCTCGGGTTCACTTTGAGTCAAATTGGCGACTTATATATCGTCGCAAGGTCTTGAATATCACCCCTTAGAGGTTTTAGAACCCAATTTGCATGGTATACCGAGTTCTCCATTTTCATCCCATTTCGTTCTCGGTTTTAATTGAATCCCATGAGACCTAATTACTTGTATAGGTCTAGACAGAGAGGAGAGACAAGGAGAGCTTAATGATCTTAGGTGAGACTTTGCACTGAGGCTCAGCCATTTTTCCGAATTTTGAGCTTAAAAATCCATTTAGGCGCGGGTCAGAGGAGGAAGGAGAAGAAACTGCAGGTGGGACCCGAACGTCAGCCTCTCTATATTTTAACACTTATTCCTTTTAATTCTATTGTACTTCTCGGTTGCACTTGGAGCTTGTGAGCCGTAATAGGGGTATGGCACGGTGCATGAAGCACCGAGTACATGGAATTTGAAGGGGTCAAAATTGCTCGGCACAAATTTAACTTGAGCCCGCTTAGTACTTGAATGAGCTCGGTGCATCATGAACCGACCCACTGGCCGCTAGGTGCACGCGCCATGATCTGGTGAATCATGTTCACCTACATCGACTACCCAGCGAAATTGGCTTCTAGTCACCGATTGGTGGGCCCTTGGTGTTGTTTGATATGTTTGGTGTCTCCAAATTGTACCCAGAGCAGTTTTACAGCTTGGTTTGCCTAAGTGCCATCACATTTTGCACCCAGAAAACCATTCAGCCATTGTTTAAATTGTAGAAAATTATTTCCCTTGTGATTTTGGTTGAGTGACACATCAAAATTCAGGGTTTCATGTGTATAATATCACCAAGAGCTTTAATAGGTTACACTCAATTCCTTTTAGGGATCTGTGTGTGATTTTGGTATTTTCCCAATAAAAGATAGCTACTCATTATGTTAAATTTTAAGTAGTAACTTTTTAGGGTCAAACAGTAGCTTGTGGTGGTTTGATAATCGTGTATCTCTCCAAGAAAAACTTTGCGAAGTCTTCGAATTTGTTAATGGACCTCCGTGGTAGTGTCATGTACCAGTCCCATGCTTCTCCAGTTAAGCAAGTGGTGAAGACACGGCACATGATAGCGTCTGTGGCTCCAAGAAGGCGAAGTCGCTCAAGGAATCCGTATACAAAGTTGTGCGGATCCTGAGTATCTCCACTACCACGGAAGCTGGGAAGAGTTGTCGGATACTTGAAGTCCGTCATCAATTGGCGGTAGATGTCTCTGGAAAGAGGGCCATCTTCGATTCCCATAGGCCGAGAGTAGGTGCCTGTCTTCTGGGATTCGATCTCGGCTAGCTTAGCTGCGAGCCTGGTTTGGATCAGTTCCTCAATCTGAGCCATATTAACACCTCGGGGAGGGGTAGGTGATCGCCGACTCCTTCTTCGGTCATCGCGGCGAGTTCTATCCCGACCTCGGGGTGGACTTCGTTCGCGTTCCCTACGGGAGCGAGATTGTTCTCGGCGAGATGGTCTGGGCCCTCCGCCATGATTGGCTGATTCTCGCTCGTTGTTGTGGTGAACTTCGGGTCCTCTGGCATGCGGCTCTCTCTCGGGATCAGGTTCCCTGTTCTCCCCCTGCCCTTCCGGCTGTCTTCCTTCGTTGGGGTGTTCCCCTACTGGCAAAGCATTTTGGTCCATGCGCTCTGATTGGACACGCTGTTCTCGTGGGATGGGCGTATCTATCTCACTACCAGTTCGGACCTGTACGAACTGAGAGTCCAAATTTCTTGGGGAGATGTTTGCCGGCCGACTTTGGATGCGGTTCGCTGACAAAGGTCGGGGAACCGGTACAGCGGGAGGTACAGTCTGGTTTGTAGGTCGCAGTGGTACTTGCTGGGAATACGGTGTTGGACCTGTCATGGGATACATCCCGTGAGCGCCTCCCGGGCCCCACTGTCCGGGTGGTGTCACATAAGGGTACTGGGGACCCGTCGGGGTGTAAGGCGTGTAAGCGGTCGCGCCATAGTGGTAAAACGGCGTTTGTTGAGTATAGTATGGTATGTATGGTAACTGATAGGTACCAGTTAACGGGTTGTGCTCGGTATAGAGTGGCCTAGTCGTGTATCCTCCGGTGAACGAAGGTCGAGTTGTGAGCTCGGGGCCTGTGTGGCGAGGCTGTGTCGGTTCGGGACCATGAGGTCGTATTACCGAGCTGCTAGGCCTTGCTCCAGGAGGCTGACTGTGGGAAGGGTTTCCTGTCAGCGGGGTTACCAAAGGAGGTGGTGTGATGGTTACTCCTGGCGGGGTAGTCACCCCTGGTGGGAGCGGGATTGATGTATTCGGATGAGCCATCTAATTCTCTGAGTGTGAGCGAGGCGTGGCCCCACGGTGGTTGATACGTCCTATCTCGGGAGATGAGGCCGTATGGAAAGTTGGACTGGGTTGGATTCGCCCTGCCAAAGGATGGCAGGCCGAGATGTGGATCGAGTTAGGAACTCGGGGAGAATTGTGAGAGATTCGGACTCTAACCTGTATGATCTCTCTCTTAGTCAGAATTGCGTCCCCTGTCTAATGGGAATCACTGTCTTATATAGTCCAGCCATAACTACCATCTCGGGCGTTTATGGAGAACGTGGGCAGTTATGTCAGCCGTTACTGGGACGTGGGCATTAAGCTAGCCGTTTCCACGGCTATCCCGTATGTCGGTTGGCATGAGCCTATTTTAGGGCTATATGATTTGAGGCCGCTGTATTGGGCCCCGGCTTAGTGAACCTTTGGGCTTTTCATATGACGTCGGGTTGGCCTCTTAGAGAGGTCCGAATCCCAGTCTTTTATGGCCCAGTTTAAAACAAGTAAAGGGCCTGTGGAACATGGTCCTATCAGGGACCGTCCGATCTGCTTTAAGATTCGTACGCACAAATTTTACAGCAGGCACGAATCTTAAAGCAGATCGGACGGTCATCGAACCCATCGACCTCATTGAGCAGTTGAGGAACTGAATTAATTAAACAAAATAAAATGAATGCACCTCAGATCTACCTTGAGTTGACTTCCTATATAGTAGAATTATTTCCTCCATGTGATAGATTGGTTGCTTCCATAAAAACGGACAAAAATTTTGTGCAGCGTGAAAATATAGCACACGGATCCGAGCTGTGCAACACCCAAGCTTTATCTAGGGTGGGGGGGGGGGGGGGGGGGTGGGTTATCTAGGGTTTTAGTATGTAATTGGAAGTGCTAAAATTAATACTCGGACAAACCTTTATAAGTAGAAGAAAGGAGAAAGATGTTGCAACTGAATAGCCCACTAAATAATCTAAAAATAATACCTCAAAATAGCTAGACATCCTAAAAAAATAATTGCAATATATGTTCTGAAAATGATATGCTAAAAATAATATCAGAGCCATAAGATGAAACTACTAACAATAGCACCAGCGCATCTATCATCTAGAATGGTCCTTGTGCGGCTTTTGATAAAAAATAACCGAATGTAACAAAAGATGTATTAAATATTTTTAATTCAAATCATAATTCTTTATTTCTCGAAATTAAGAATACCAGCCATTATTATGCCTTTTGATGCATCCTATGTTAATTTTCCGTTAAATATAAAAAAAAAATGCAGTAACCAGTAAGCATCCGCACAAATCTAGTACAGCCCATTAATTGATCTGGGCTTTTAAGCCCATTACAAAACATCCAACGAAAATCTCATTTCTTGGGCTCCGTCTCTCCCGCAGATCGGGTCCCAACCCCTACAGCAACTCAAATTTTGAATTTAGATCTACACCGTCCGATCAGAATCCAGGCCAATCCGGCCCGACTAGGAGCAGATCGGACGGTCCAGATCAAAACTCCAAATTTTAGTTACTGTAAGAACTGTTATCCCTGTTTCCTCCCGCAGATCCCTACCGTAAAATTGCAATCTGACGGTGAAGAAAACTTGTAACTGAGTTTTATATCTATTTTTCCTTCTCTTTCGCTTTTCCTCCCGTCAAATTGCAATCCTTACCTTTCTCAACTTTGTCTCTACACTCTACAGTTGGGTGAGTAAATTGCTCATAACTCGCTCGCTAAATGCTCATAACTCGCTCGCTAAATGCTCATTAACAACTCGCTCATTATCAACTCGCTATAACTCGCTCATTAACTTAATGAGCCGAGCATGAGCATACCTCAACTCGCTCATAACTCGCTCATTAAGAACTGAGTTCAGTCAACCGAATAATTCGTGGTTTGGTTCGCCATCACCACAAAAACGTTTAATTCGCAAATTATTCACGAATCTTGTGACTATGGTATGTGCTATTAGGCAATCTATTGATATTTATATTTGAGTGAGGCTACGGTGCTATGCATATATAGCATGGATTGGGTCCGTGCTACGGCTCAAAATTTGACTTTTCAAAATCCTAACGGTCGATCCGAACCGTTCAACATGATTATAAAATGAATATGTACTTGCAAATCAAATTTTCCATTTTTTCGAATTTTTTTACTATTTTTTTAGATAGGCTATTTTTGGATGGTCCAGAATGTTCAGATCAAGTGATTTTCGAAAAAATAGTAAAAAAATTCGAAAAAATGCAAAATTTGGTTTGCAAGTACATATTCATTTTATAATCATGTTGAACGGTTCGGATCGACCGTTAGAATTTTGAAAAGTCAAATTTTGAGCCGTAGTACGGACCCGATTGGTGCTATGCATAGCACTGTAGCCTCACTCTTTATATTTTTATAATACTTCAAAAAATTATAGACCTTATGGATCTGACTTTGTTACTATGAAACACCATCAAGGTTAACTTCGAAGACATCCCTGATGCAAGAACATGTCTCTTGAAGCTTCAAGAGATCAGAATCAAGTAACTCTCTTTTCTTTTCTACTTTTGAGTCATGCTATGGTAATATGCATAGCGCATATTGGTCCATACTATAGATCAATATCTGTGTTTACCAAGTTCGAATAGTCTTATCTGAACTGTTAACATGATCTACATATGAAAATAGACTTGTAGATCAAATTTTACATTTTTTAGAATTATTTTACTATAGAAAATCGCTTAATCTAAAGATTCTAGACCTTACAAAAGTAGTGATTTTCTACCTATCTAAAAAAATAGTAAAAAAAGTTCTAGTAAAAACTGTTTGAGAAACTTCAATCCGTGTCCAATCCTCTCCTAATTTCTTTGAGAAATACTCGAATTGCCCTTACTTGTTCCTAGTAATAACTGTTTGGTAATATTTTATTTTTATTAGGAATAACCTTGTTGATGAGCATGGTCTTGAGAAAATAATGCTTAAAGCCATAGATAAGGTGGAGAAGGATATCAAGAAGCCCCTTTTTCGCAATGACATGCCTCTCCTCTTGGCCGAGATTAAGAAGAATCCTCTTGGCCGAGATTGACAAGTATTAGAGATGATTTTCTCCATTAAATAAAGGCCTCTATCAGTTTCATTAGTTTCTTAGTACTCTTTGGTTCCTTAGCAAAAACATTAGTATTGCTTATTGGTATCTAGGTTAACTTCAAGGCTCTGTGTTTGCCTGAACTTACTGTTTATGTATGCTGGTAAAAACTCTATCATAGTTTCTTAATGAAACTGGTGGGTACATCCTCACTTTTTGGGTGGTCGGTTCGTTGAAAATAAGATTCGTGCATACCTCTTCAAAGTTCATGCGGTTCAAGTTTGCACGAATCTTAAAGCGAATCGGAGTAGGGAATTTGGCTCATACAAATGAATTCGGATCCCCTAAAGTAACCCAAATTTTGAGTTTGAATAAGGATTGTATGATCTGGTCTGGCACGAATATTAAAGAAGCTATGAAAGCTGGATTGGTTCGGATCCAAACTCAAAATTTGGGTCACTTTTGGGGATCCAGACCCACAATTAACATCATGTATGGGTCCAAACCGAATTTCAAAATTCATGGTCGGTCGATTTGATCAGATTTTGCATCAATTTTTAATAAGGTCTTGTGCAAAATTATTGGTGGGTTAGTCTTGGATTAGTGGGTTCTTTCTTAATTAAACTGCAGGTTAATTTGGGTATCAGCCAGTCGGTTGAGATTTGAAACAACGAAAAATTAAAACATCTCGTGATTTTCTTCATTCAAAATGACAAGGTAAAAGATCTTTGTCAGTTATATATTCGGGAAAAGAGCTGCTATGCATGCAGTATTTCTGATCTCATTGTGGCATAAAATAGATTAAATCTCTTGCTTGAATAAAATTAAAATGTGTCACTGTTTTCGTGTCTTAATCATACGTCATACTTTATAATATATATTAAATTATATGATATATATCTACTATTTGAATACAGATAATCAAAATTTGAAACCATATTCGTACATATATTTGAATATCAAATATCTGTATCTGATTTTCAAATACAGATTCAGATAGAAACGGATAATATCCAACCCGTTTGCACCCCAGCCAATACCATAGTTAATTCTCAAAATTTTGCACTAAGATGAGAATTGATGAGAATTGGTGCGGGAATTAAATTTCAATTGATTTCAAATCCCACCCATTTTCACTTAGAATGGGGCTGCCGAACAGGCTCTAAAAGAATGAATGACATTAACTCGAATCTTTGAACCAAGAGTTGGTCCAACAATTTTCAAAACAAATAGTCCAAATAAAATAGTGTTTGTTTTGTCCGACATTTTTATTAATATCCAAAGTTAATTACAAATTAATAAATATACTCAGAATATCTGAGTTTTTCAAAAAATATCCAAACCAGCCATTTTGTGACGTATGATTAAGACACAAAATCAGATACAGCCATTTACCATATTTTAGCATAATTTAACATAATTTACCGTAATTTAATGTAATACAGTGTAATTCAACATAATTTCAAGTAATTTAGCGTATTTTAGTATAAATATGCTAATTATACATCAAAAGAAGTAATCTAACAAATAATTTAAACAAAAAATTTGAATTTTCAGTGTTAGATTTCATTATCTTGCTCTATACAGTGTCTCTTAAAAAAAAAGGAAAGAAATCGGCCAGATTCTGGACAAAAAGATCTTTTTTTTTTGTCCAGAATCTGACCGGCTTATTCCCTTTTAGTGTAATTTAGCATAATTCAACATAATTTACTGTAATTTAGTGTAATTCAACATAATTCAACATAATTTAGCGTAATTTAATGTAATATAGTGTAATTCAACATAATTTCAAGTAATATAGTGTAGTTTAGTATAAATAGGCTAATTATAAATCAAAAGAAGTAATCTAACAAATAATTTAAACAAAAAATTCGAATTTTCAGTGTTACATTTCATTATCTTGCTCTTCATAGTGTCTAAAAAAAAACTGGCCATTTTGTAACCGGTTTGAACATTTTTTGAAAAACCCAAGCACTCTGGGTATATTTATTAATTTGTAATTAACTTTGGATATTAATAAAAAGGAAAAATTGTTTTTATGCTACTCCAAAACATGAAAATTAGAAAATTGCTACCCAAAAACATGAAATTAGTTATTTGCCACTCTAAAATCATTAAATTTATGAAATTGCCACAATTATACATCTAATATACATATTTGATTAAAATATTCTAAAAAATATTGTATAAAAAAACATATTTTGATATTTCCAAAATTACCCCTTACCCCTTCCCCTTCCAAATTCAATGAAAATCAAATAGAAAGTAATTACGTAAAGAGCACCCCTGATATACCATTGTCCCGGGGCACTTTCTATGAAGAGGTTAGTACCAGGAGGATGCTCCGCAATAACCTCAGCCCTTCTTGCTGGATCATTAGCAGTATAATCAACTGCCAGCCACCAAAGTCATTCCAGCCACCCCCGTCCAGCCACCCACAGCTGAATCACCTCCAAGTCATTCCAGCCACCCCCGTCCGGCCAACTTACCAGAACTGCACGAGAATGGCCAGCATTCGCCACATAAAGAACATTGTTGTACACGACCCCAACCAGACAACACGAGCCTGACACTGCAAAATCCGATGCGAGTCTTTGCAAAATCAGATGCTCGGCAGCCGAATCGGGCGGGGTCAATTGTTTGCAAAATCAACTTACCGGATTCACGGAATATACCCACTAAAGAGAGGAACTGGAGCTCTTTTGGTTCGCAATCCATGGGTGAATTTAGAAAGGGCAAGGGTAAGGGGTAATTTTGGAAATATCAAAATACATTATTTTATACAATATTTTTCAGAATATTTTAATCAATATTTTTCAGAATATTTCTAATCATAAATTTAATGATTTTAGAGTGGCAAATAACTAATTTCATGTTTTGGAGTGGCAATTTCCTAATTTTCATGTTTTGGAGTGGCATAAAAATAATTTTCCCTAATAAAAATGTCGGTTGTTTTGTTATTGTTGCGCTTTGGAAATATGCGAGCAACAATAACTAAGCCTGCTTTGGAAACAACAACCTTAAAAGTTGTTTGCCTTTATGTAAACACCAATTTGATTAGAGATATCTTTTCACATTTGCCTTTGACTCGTTACATATTCAATTACATAGTTATTTCTATGGAAAATCATGAAGTGAATGATAAAAGTAAAGAGAAAATTTCCACTGTACCCATCTAAATTTTTGAAATAGCCAATTTCCCCATCAAAATACCATAATATCCAATATCCCCATGAAAATTTAACTTTGTTTCTCTTATCCCCTTTTAATTATTTAACATTTTATTTAACTGTTTTGAAAGCTGAACTGACCATTATGCCCCTCTAATTGTAAATGGACATGTCCATTAATGTTTTAAACAGGATTGAATTTACAAGTGGATTGAAGAAGAAAAGAAAAGACCCTTCGTCTTCGCGCCTAATGTTTTCTTCTGTTTATCATAATCTTCCCTTCTTTTCTTCTTCGCTAGAAAATCTAATTTTGAGGATTTAGTTGAAATCGCTAGAAAATCGTATTTTGAGGATTTAGTTAAAATAGGTGAAATGGTGACCTTTCTCATTTGACTATTTAGTTGAAATCAGTGAATTGGTGACCGACCTTTCCAACTAAGTTGAGCCTGAAATTTTTAATTTGGAGGTTAGTTCTTTTGTTACTAGTAATTCAAATAATTCCAGCGATGCTCAAATGAATATCTGGTGACCTTTCTCATTATCAGCGAATATTACAGGATATGAGAAAACACATAGTACATGCGCATCTGTACTATGATAGCACAAGCGCATCAGCTAATGCACTGGAACTGAGCAACCCATAGTAACTCTGGATATATTTGTAATTAGTAGTGAAAACCAGGATTAGTTAGATTGGAATTAGTTGTAGTTGCTGTCTATATAAACCGCACTGTACCTGACATTTAGAATAGAATGAAATCATTTTAGCAATCCTTTACTCATGATTCCTTTTTACTTAATTTATGTATTAAATGAGAAAATGAGAAATTTCTCTTTTAAGTGATGCTCAAATGCGTACCTGGTGATCTGGCCATATGATTCTTTCTGATATCAAAATTTCTCATGAAAGAACTAAATTCTCTTTTCTTCTAACTTCCTAAGGGCTGGTAACTGGTACAGTCCGAACCAGAAAAAAAAATCAGCTACTAGTAATGTTTTGATGACAAGGACGAAATTGTAAAATATTACACTGTCACATCAATGGAGCTTTCACATGAATGCTTAATTACTGGATTAGTCATACGTGTTTCTTATATTAAGTGTATCAATTTATGTATTTGGTCACAGTTTTAGTTGTAGCTTTATTATTAATTGTATCTTTAATTATGTATTTATGTTGTAAATCCTACATTAGGTGCATCAATTATGATGTAAGTCCTAATTATTGGAGTAGTCATATGTGTATTTTACATTTAGTGCATCAATTTATGTATTTAGAAGTTATGAGACTTCTGAAAAAATGAAAGAATCTTGTGACAATATCTTTAACTTTGGATATTCTCTTTAAGTTCAATGTTGATGCATTCTTGAGCATTTTAATTTAGTTTTGACGCTCATGTTAAGTTCAATGGTCAGCCCCTTCCTAACTCTTGTATCAGTTGGTACCAACCTTCTTGTACCTACTGGTATGAAGAAAGTTTGAGGTCTGCTTGTAAAATTTTGTTTTTTAAATAACGTATTATGTGAGGATCTTGATGGATTCGAACCATCATCCCTGAAGATTCAGGAACTCTGTCCAAATGTTTGAGCTGAAGATCCGTTTCAATGTCATGACTTGAGCTAAAGAGCACACAAAATGGAAATAAAATTTGCATAATTGACTAATTACATCATGTTCTATAAATAGCAAAAATCTTTATCATATTATTCCCATACCAAAGTCTTCTAACCAAGAACTTCTATTTATTGAGAGACGATTTTATAACGAGCTGCTCGATTCTAAAATGAAATATAGTAAAAATGCTCAAATAAGTTATGTGCTGATAAGAGAATACACAAATTAATGGGGGAGTAACTAATAAACCTGACACAGAAGAGAGCAAGTCGAATGTATGGATAATAAAGTACCTCCAGCTTTTCTAGTAAATTATGAATCGTCTCATCTGCCAGATGATGAAACTCTTCCTTTATCATTGTCAACCTATTATTAATTGAAAAAAGTAAACATGAGCTTGTATTTTTATATGCTATTAAAGCTTGCATCATTTATCAAGTACAATCCAGATGAAATTTATACGAATTTTTCCAAACAATCTAACAATAATGGTTTAGCGGGATTTAGGTACATTATTTCTGTACATGACTTAATAACCTCAATAAAGTGCATAGCACACATAAATATACACAAAAAGAAGATACATGAAACAAAATCTCATAAGCATGGTGCATTTTAGATATTCAAATCTCAATCAGTACTGTTTCGCATCTTCAAATTGATCTAGCACCTTAAAATCTCCCACAAGTCCTACAATGCTTTCAGTAAGATTTTGCATGGATTTCTCCAATTTTTCATTTTCCTAGCATACCAACCAGCAGTCAGTTGCGTCTTCCACATGTACCTCCTGGAAATATGCAATGGAACTCAATACAATCTTGACATTTTTGAATAAATTATTAGGCATGGACTTGCTTCAACGAGATGAAGGATGCCAATTGTTTTAGCATAAGCTGACATCTTATCCATTAATATTTCGCATTAAAACTCCTTAGACTTAGAAATTGATCAGATCTCAAAATTTAATTTCAACAAATGTTTGATCAGACCTTTGATTAGTTCAAATGAGATAAAATCACAAAACCTGGACAATAAAGATGTCGTGATCAAATTCAATCTCAACCACTTTAGCTCTGAATTTTGTCTATTTTGCTGAGAGAGACACTCATGAGGGAGAACTATGGCTATACAAATTTCTCGTGCGATCTCCAGTAAAATCTCGATTTTGCTAAGAGAGTGACACACATGAGGGCCGGGAGAACTAGGGCCAAGAGAGACGGGCGTCATACATTGCTACGACGTTCAATGCGTTAAGACGAGAAGAAGGAAGAAATGGAGAAATATTTGGTCTGAAAAGGAGAAGGGAGGAAGAAACAAACAAAAAAAAAACAATGGACACTTAAAATTCAGGAGTATATTGGTCAGTTCAGTTTTTAAAACAATTAAATAAAAAGAAAATAAATAAAAGGGGATAGAAGAAAAGATTTTAAATTTTGATGGGAAAATTGAATATTATGATCATATTTTGATGAGAAAATTGGCCATTTCAGAATTTTGAATGGATACACTGGAAATTTTCCCAAAGTAAAAAGTGTAGTGATTCCTACCACGTGTCGTAGTTTGTCATTACAAG
>CM022082.1:16557127-16767127 GCA_011114355.1 Carex littledalei
GGTATATCCCTCTAATTAACAAAGTGTTTTCAAATAGTTGGTCCCGCTCTTTCGAATGAAGCAATCACATATTTTAGTTTTGCTGAGACCTTACTGCGTACAAGTCAAACATGTACGACGTAGAAAAGTTGGTGGAGCACGTAGAGAGTTGTAGCCAGGATTTTTGTCAAAAATCTTCGTGGTACAATTAAAAAGAAGAGTATATATGGTTGCAAAATTTACTTTAGCAAATTAAATTGTCAAATTAGAGTTACCAATTAACTTGACACTTGTATTAGCTTCTTTAGTAATCTTACCAAATACACGATGAATTATAAATTACGAGTAATAGTTAAATCAATGAAACTAACATTTTATTGTATTTAGATAGCACTTGATTACAAAGTAATACACACTGAATTAGAAATTAGTTCTAATTTCTGATTTAACCACACAAACGAAATTATTAGCTTCCAATTAGAGGCGGTACCAATTGCCTTAGCACTTGTAATTACTAAAACAGTTAGTATGCGGTACCAATCACAAATCGCAATTTTTTTTAAAAAAAAATAGGGTTAGAATTTGGAGGCGATACCAGTGAGCAACGTACCAATCACGCACGACAGTTGGCAGCACAGAGGCGGAGGGGTGAGTTTATCCTCTGCGATCTCCTTCGTGTTTCTCCTCCGTGGTCGCCTCAGAATCACCGTGTCTTTGTCTTTGTTTCATGATTCTTTCTTTGGACAAACGGATTTGTGGTTAGTGGGTTTGGGTTTGATTGTTTGAGTGAATTGGTTTTGAGTAAGGGTGAGAATTGGATCAGATTTTGAGTAAAGGTAGGCTGGTAGCACAAAAATTGTTGCGGGCCGAAAAAATAAATAACAGAAAAGAGGAAGAAATCAAATATGGGCTGGGAATTGAATTGTGCGGGTCGAATTCACATCACTTCAGGTTACTTGACTGAAGACAATTACGATCGGATGGTTCTTTTAACATGACACGAATCTCAAAACAGACCCCCTACAGTCTCCATAGGCACCGGATTGAGTTTTTTGACCCAGATAGGATTAATCTAGGCCATCCGTTTCAATTTGCTTGAGTCAGGTACCTGGGAGGATACGGATCCGTGCGGGTCAGGGGTAAGGAAAATCCAGCTTCAGAGATAGACAAATGCCCATATTTTTCTTGAGTCTTATTGAATTTTTTTGTTCTGAGGTAGGCAACTGCATACTCCTGTTCTATGCCGACTCTACTCTAAGTGCGTAGAACTTGTCAATCTGGTAGCACCACAACTATTCTCTTTTTGGTTGGTTCCATTTAAGCACATGCAGTTCTCAAACAATAACAACTGATCTTTCAAATGCATTAATAACATTAATCTAGTATGATTTCTTAAGCTGGTCGTTGATGATCATCACACTAATTTGGATATAAATTAATAACACTTGTAGAGTTGCATTTTCTGTTCTTTCTAATTGTTACTCTACTATATTATTTTACTTTTTTATGTATGAAGCATCCATGGAGAAAACAACAAAAAGACATTGGGGACTCAAATAAATGAAGTGGACTTGGGATAATTATCTCAGTTTATTTCGAATTTTCAAATTAGCTATTCAACCCGCCTCATAATATCTAAAGTTGAAATTTATGGTATGTTTGATGCAGTCTTGTGTCTTGACCATAAATCTTATTCTGAACTCATTAATTAAGAACTGATTGACAACAGCTCAAATACCCGGCGTACGTACATGGACGCGGCTTTGATGCTACAATTACTATTAAACATTAATAAAACCCTACAGATACCAAACCATATTACTAATAAAACATATGTGATATTTGAGTAGACAATTGTGCTTGTAGCTAATTATAAGTACATTGAGTCGCTACGTTTATTTTAAACTAAGTACATTTTTAATTGTATAGTTATATTACCGCACTATACATATTCTAAATAGCTAACTAGAGCTGTGCTATAGTTTTTCCAAACCTTAAAAGCTATAACGCTATCGGCCGCTTTCATTTTTATAAGAATTATAAATAACTAACTATAGTTGTTTTTGTAGTCTTTCCACGATAATACAATAATAGCTTTTTAGAACTTTGTATGGAATACATATTTGATTCCAATACACACGCTGTTTTATCTACAATATTGATTGGTGTGTAATTATTATTTTTAGTCCATATTATTGTGAATATTTATGTCTAATACTTTCAATTTCAGATCCATAGCGATACGATTGAGATCAAGATGCTTCAGATTGCATAAGTCCGACAGAAACAAAAGAATAATTAAGAATTATTAACAATAATATAAATTGACCATCTTAACAAGACCATCTCAAATAAAGTAAAAAAAATAATATTAAGAAAATATCTATAAAAATGTTGTTAACATTATACATTGCTTGTCTATCAATTTTTAATACAATTTTAATGTTACTCGGTATTTTATATCATGTTAAATTTGAATTGTTCAAATTTTAAATATTTCAATTAATGTTGAAACTTATATGAAATTTCTTTACCTTTTTATCTATACAATATCTATCTATATAATACATGTGTGCAGTGTGCGTGTATCTATAGAGTCTGTTTACTATCATATTATTTGAATTTCAGCCTAAATTAATTTGATTCTGCGAACCGTTGGATGCGCGCTATGATCCGTGCGGATCAGAGCTGGATCGGTAAAAAAAAAAAAGCACACCAATAACTCTCAGTCCTAGGAGAGAGAATTCATATCACATGAGCTATCTCAAATGATGAATTCAAAGGGAACCCGTGAATTATAAACTTATGATCGGACGGTCCGCGTTCAAAATCAAACAATGAGAGTTAATGCAGAGGATCGGGACTCATCTTCCAAGTCACCACCCTCTCTCCTCTCCGTTTGGCTCTTTCCTCCTGTCCCGACCCCCTTTCGCCGCGCTCCTCCTTGTCTCACACAACCATCCCCGACCCCCACCCCTTGCCCGTACTTTTCAGTTTCTATCTCTTTCTCGATATCGTGCTGAAACTCTGTAGCGCTCCTGCCGCCATTTCCTTCTCGAGCCGGGTTGGCGAAACCCTAGAGGTCGTCGCGCCGAAACTCTGACCCACGCTAAGGCTCCCTGATTTAAGGGCGAATTTCACGTATAACCCTCAAAAACTTCAAAATTACGTATTTCCCGTCTAAACTTTGAAATTATGTATTTCTCTCTCTAAACTTCAAAAACTCACAAATTTATCCATTTTATTGTCTTCTATATTAAAACTCATTCTAAAATTTTAAAATACTCATTTTACTCTTTTATTAAAATCATATAAAAGTCCATCAGACTCAAATTTGAATATAAAGGGTTCCTCTACTGTCTGATTCGCGCGCATCGCATTAAGATCTTTGTGCATCGCTTCAATATTGTGCTGATCTAGCACGCACGGATCTTAAAGCAATTTCGATCCGCGCGCATCACATTAAGATCTGTGCATGTCGCTTCAATATACGTGTGAGTTCGCATCAAGATTTGTGCAGATATTGCACGCACATATCTAAAAGCAATTCGGACGGTAGATAAAGTTCAGATTCAAATGTGAGTCTGATGGGATTTATAGGTTTTTAATAAAGGGCAAAATGGGTATTTATAAATTTAGAATGAGTATTAATATAAAAGACAATAAAATGGGTAAATTTGTGAGTATTTGAAATTTATAGGGGGGAATACGTAAGTTTAAACTTTAGAGGGGGAAATATGTAATTTTAAGGTTTTTGAGGGGTATACGTGAAATTCCCCCTTGATTTAATGGTACGACGTTCATTGCTTAATTTTTTTTATTTTTGTCAGATTTTGTCATAGGGCTGTACAAAATCGCTCAAACTCATAACTCGTTCATTACTCGCTCGCTAACTGCTAGCTTTAACTCGCTCATTTACAACTCGAGTCAGTTCTAACTCGAATTGGCCAACTCGTTTAATAAATAAGCTGAGTTTGAGCATACCAAACTCGCTCGTTAACAACTCGAGTTACACGAAATTTATCACAATAAATCCTATGCTCTTCTAAATCTCCTAAGCTGATGTTTGTTTTGTTAGTTGTCTTGTTAATTATGTTTGAATAGTTTGTGTTTATATAAACTCTTACTAGTATATAACTATAACTAAGAAAATTAACTGGTCGAACGAGTTGAGAGCCAACTCGAGTTGGTAATGAGCTGAACTCGAGGTAGGGTTTACAGCTCGTTATTACCATCCCAACTCGAATTGCCTCGCTCATTAACTAAATGAGTTGAGCACGAGTTGAAGGTAACTCGCTCAAACTCAACTCATTTACAGTCTTATTTTGTCATTTTGATTTACTGGTACGCTGTTCCTTGTGCAGTCCAAAGTTTGATCTATAGCTGGAAATAAACATCAAGAATAGTTAAAGAAGAGCACAATACAGTGGATATCAACAGAAAAGTATATGTATTGTGCTTGTCAGGTTTAAAATTCATATTTATAATCATAATTAGGTAACAAAGTTCAAAACTTAATCTTTCACATGAAATTTGTTTACAGATTAGATAACACAAATCCTTTGCAACTGGTCAAGCCACTCGGTACAATTATAAAAGAGGGGCAAGGGCAACTCATAGGTTTGCTATTGTTGGTTTATATTGATATTTAAGGGCTGCAGTAGATAACCATTCTAACCAAATAATAAACTAAGCCAGTGTGATCGCCTCAATCCAGAAGCAAAGACAGTAAGTATTAATTGTCAGATATTTATGACTTATTGAAACATTTATATTTATGACTTATTGAAACATTTATCCTTTCATACGAACATGCCCAAGAGGCAGGGCTTTATTATTGACAATAACATATTACACACTAAATTTGAATTGTAATTAAACAATTCATTACATATCATATTATGAGAAATTTTTAGCAGACTGATATGTTGAAGATGGATTAGTTGTTATTCGAGAACTGAGCCTGGAGCCAGTCAACAGTCTTCTTATCAAGTTGGAATGCCTTGGCTAACACATCATCAGAAATAGGTAGGTTTGCCCCGAAGACTGCCTTTGCGATAGTGATCAAGCCTGGGTTTTGGCTACTCAGACCCGCAAATGCAACAGCAGGGACATTTCCAATATTGAATTGGAAATGGATGAGTCCCTTGGGAAAAACAAACGCATCACCCTTGTTCAACACCTTGGAAAAGAGCTTGAAGTCCGGGGCTGACGTCACAAAACCGACATAGAGAGTGCCCTCCATGACAGTGAGCACTTCAGTTGCTCTTGGGTGGGTGTGTGGTGGGTTGAGGCCGCCGTTGGGTGCAAAGTCAAGACGAGCAATTGAAATTCCCAGGGTGTTGAGTCCGGCAATCTTTTGGACATTGACTAGGGTGACGTTTGACCCGGGATTCTTACTTGTGTCGCCAGCCTTGTCGAGGCCTGAGAAGAAGAAGTCTTCTGGTTTCACATCAGCTGGGTTCTTGCAAACTAAGCCGTTCACAAATACTGTAGAGCTAGTGTCAGCAACACAGAAATCTTGAAGTGGGCTGGGGTCAGAAGCAAATGCTTGAGATGAGACCAAGGCAAGCAAAGTGAAGAGCAAAAGTTTACTGGAAGCCATTTTCTTTCAAATATCTAAACTTGTGTTAGCTTGTGATTTATGTAGGCAAATTGCAAATGGGTATTTGGTGATACAATGACCAATGCTTGCATAGGTATTTATAGTAGTGGGTGCTTGAAGAGTTCCTCATGATTTGGAAATAAAATAATTGAAGCTTTTGGCTAATTTGTCCAGGTTTGAAATGTTCTCTGTAAATTGGTCAAGGGCTAACTTTTTATCTTAGTATACTTTGGCCTATCAAATCATAAATGGGAGATGACGTGGTCAATTAAAGATGTAGACCAAGTTCAACCTGAGGTATTTCCTCCCTCTAATAAGCAATGTGTTTTCAAATAGATGGTCCCGTTCTTTTGAATGAAGCAATCACCTATTTAATTTTTTTCTGGGACCCTACCGTGTACAAGTCAAACATTTAAGACGTGCAAAAGTTGGTGCAGTACGTAGAACTTGTCAATCGGCTAGCAGCAATATATACTATTCTCGAAAAATAAGAACTGATCTTTCAAATGCATTAATAACACTTATATAGTATGATTACTTAAGCTGGTCGATGCATGATAATCATCGACTCTAATAACACTTGTACGTACTGTTGCATTTTTATTTGTTCTTTCTAATTGTTACTCGATATATATTATTTTACATTTTTATTTATGTAGTAGCATCCATGAAAAATAAAAAGACACTGGAGTCTAAAATAAATGAAGTCGAGTTGGGTATAATTATTTTTTTTGCGGATCGAACTTTCAAATTAGCTATTCAACCCGCCCCACAATATCTGAAGTTGAAACTTATTGCAAGTTTGATGCAGTCTTGACCATAAAACTTAATTATTCTGGCAGTTCAAAAAAATAAGTGATCGACAACATCTCAAATTTCATATGATCGAATAAGTCGCTGATTACTAAGACACCTAGCGAACCTTGGCGCATCTTGAATGTTACATTACTGACATGTATTGGTTTTGAAACAAATCAGTAGTACTATGGTCGTGTCATTTCATTAAATAATATTTGAGTAAGCAAAGTTGTGTTAGTACATTGGACCTTGTGCTTGTAATTAACTAAAACAAATGCGTTGACTCGCTATGTTAATTTATTTTGTCCCAAGTATTTATAGTTATTGTCAAAATTAATAATAGAACAACTCAAGAACACAAGACTCCCATGAATCTCCCTTCCCTCCCTTTGTTTATTTCAATCAATATATTTTCTCACATATTTTTCTCTTTGTTACAGATGGCTTTATATCTTACATAGAGTGCATAGCTCACATCTATTATTTTAGGCAACAAATCATAATCCTTCTAAACTAGGAAATAAATTACACACCAATCAATCATGACAAATAAAGGAAATATATATCATTCTTGTCCAGCCGTATAAACCAAGAATATATGTTGATTTCCTTCTTCATTTCATTCTGGATCGGATGTGAACCTTGTTGTACGTATTAGCTTGTAACTTCAACACCCTCCTTCAAGCTCATACGTAGATATCTGTCATACCGAGTTCAGATAGAGATTCATTAAACGCCTTACTCGATATCGCCTTTGTGAGCATATCTGCCAATTGTTCTTGTGATCTTACGAATGGCAATGAAATAATCTTAGAGTCCAACTTCTCTTTGATGAAATGCCTATCCACTTCAATATGCTTTGTTCTGTCATGCTGTACTGGATTATGAGATATATCTATTGCAGCTTTATTATCACAAAAAAGTTTCATTTCAGTACAGGGTTCAAAACCTAATTCGGTTAGTAGTTTTCTCAACCACAATAGTTCACAGATACCTTTTACCATTCCTCGAAATTCAGCTTCAGCACTGGAGAGTGTTACTACATTTTGTTTTTTACTCTTCCAAGTTACCAAGTTTCCACCTACAAAGGTAAAGTATCCCGCGGTAGATCTTCTATCAACCACACATCCAGCCCAGTCAGCGTCACAGTAACCGGTTATATTCAAGTGTTGGTTTTTTCGAAAAGATATTCCTCTTCCAGGTGCACCCTTCAGATACCTAAGAATTCTTATTACTGCCTCCATGTGCTCCCTGCTTGGAGAATGCATAAATCGACTAACAACACTTACTGCATAAGCTATGTCAGGTCTAGTGTGAGATAAATAAATTAATTTTCCAACCAATTTCTGATACCTTTCCCTATTTTCGGATTTTCCATCTGGGTCTATATCCAGTTTTAAATTTTGAACCATGGGTGTATCAGCTGGCTTACAATCTATCATCCCAACTTCAGTTAGAAGATCAAGTATATATTTTCTTTGAGAGAGAAAGATACCTTCCTTATTCCGGGATACTTCTATTCCAAGAAAGTATTTCAGTCCACCCAAATTTTTCATTTCAAATTCTTTTGACAACCTTGCCTCTAGTTCTTTTATCTCCATATGATCATCTCCTGTAATAATCATATCATCAACATAAATTATTAACACGGATATCTTACCTTGACATTTCTTAAAGAACATCGTGTGGTCCGATTCACTCTGAGTGTACCCATAACCTTTCATTGCCTGACAAAATCGGCCAAACCAAGCTCTTGGTGATTGCTTCAACCCATATAGTGCTTTCTCCAACTTACACACTTTCGTAGTTGTTTCCGGGTACCAATATCCTGGTGGGATGTCCATGTAAATCTCCTCCTTCAGATCACCATGCAAAAACGCATTTTTAACATCAAATTGATGTAGTGGCCAGTCTAGATTTGCTGCAAGAGATAAGAGAACTCGGACAGAATTTAATTTCGCAACAGGTGAGAATGTTTCCTGAAAATCAACACCATACGTTTGTGTATATCCTTTTGCAACTAATCTTGCTTTGTATCTCTCGATTTTTCCCTCTGCATTGTATTTTATAGTATATACCCATTTGCACCCGACTGTTTTCTTCCCTTCTGGTAATGTTACTAATTTCCACGTACCATTCTTCTCTAATGCATTCATTTCTTCTTTCATTGCTTTTACCCAATTATGGTCTTTTAAGGCTTCTTCTAATTTTTCTGGTACATTTACCGAAGATATTTGGTTCACAAATGCTTTCAAAGGTTCTACCAATTTTTCAGTGGTTGTATAATTAGCAATGGGGTATCTTACTTCCTCATTTGTTCCATCCTCCGGAACGTACCGTTTTGGTGGTTTTCCTCGGTTATTTCTAGAAGATAATTTACAGAGAGTGTTAGTAGCACTTACCTCGGGAATATCCTCAGGAGATCTCGGCCCATGTGATACTTGGTCGGATTGTATTACTGCATCATTTAGCTCTATCCAGAATTTCGGTTCACTCTGCCGTATTAGGTTTAGGTCAGACCTTTCGGCAACAACTGGGTCAGGTTGGATGACCCGAATTGGATCAGTTTGGATGACCCGAATTGGATCAGTTTGGATGACCCGAATTGGGTCGTGACTCTGATTTGGCTGTTTTCCAGATTCGGTAGGGTTAAGAGATTCGGCAGGATTTTGGTCAAGATCAAGGATTTCGGCAGATTTTTCTGGATTTGCATTTTCGGCAGGATTTGGATTTGCATTTATTTTTGGATTTTCATTTTGGGCAGGATTCGGATTTGCATTTATTTCTGGATTTTCATTTTGGGCAGGATTCGGATTTGCTTGATTGTCATTCTCATTTTCGGCAGTAGATGAATTTTCATTTCCGGCAGGAGACACATTTAAGAAATATAAATCAGAAAAATCCAATTCTACCTGATTCTCCTCCTGAATTGGACTTTTGGGTTTAAAAAAATATTCATCTTCTAAAAATGTGACATCCATAGTTGTAAAGAATTTTCTCGTGTTTGGATTATAACATTTATATCCTTTTTTATGTGTACCGAATCCCAAGAAAACGCATTTTTGTGCACAAGGTTCTAATTTGGACCGAAAAATCTTTTGAACATGCACATATGCAATGCACCCGAAAATTTTAGGAGGTAAATTTAAAACGGACGGGATTCTAATATGAGAGGATAACATTTGAAGAGGAGTTTTGTAATCATGTACTCGGGTTGGTGTACGATTAATTACGTAAATTGCAAAAGACACAGCATTATCCCAAAAAATCGGGGGCATATTACTCTCAAACAATAGTGACCGAGTGGTTTCGAGAATATGCCTATTTTTCCTCTCTGCTACCCCATTTTGTTGAGGGGTTCCCACACACGAGGTCTCATGTATAATCCCTTTATCTTTAAAGAAATTATGCAAATTTTTATTGACATATTCCGTCCCATTATCACTTCTTACCACTTTTATCTCTTTTTCAAACTGAGTTTTTATCATGTTAGAAAAATCTTGAAACACTTTGGTCACTTCATCCTTAGTTTTCAGTAAATAAAGCCATGTCATCCGTGTACAGTCATCGGTAAAAAGAATAAACCATCGACAACCAGATTTTGAAACAACCGGGGATGGTCCCCAAACATCAGTATGAACTAAATCAAAAGGAAGAGGGCTTTTATGATAACTATCAAGATAAGTTGTACGATGACTTTTAGCCTTAATACAAGTTTCACAAACCAATTGTTCATTTAAACTAGAAAATAAATGAGGTGAGAGCTTTCTCATGTACCCAAATGAGGGATGCCCTAATCTCTTATGCCACAACAAAACTTGCTCTCTCAATTGTTTAGGATCAGTTTTTGATAGAAATGAGGTTCCAGTCTTCATCTCCTCCAAGTAATACAATCCATCTCGCTTAGTACCACGGCCAATGATCTCCTTCGTGAGGATATCCTGAAAAACACAATGATTTGGAAACATGAGAGCTACACAATTTCGTTCTGCAGTTAATTGTCCAATAGAAATCAATTTTGTAGATAGAGAAGGTACGAGTAGGGTGTTTGTAAGGGTAAGGTTCTTAGAAATAGGTACATCTCCTGCTCCATTTACAGGATATTCAACTCCGTTTGCATTAAGAATACCCTCTTTTTGTGTATGTTTTCTTAACTTAAAGTCCTTTTCTGAGTAAGTCATGTGGTCCGTAGCTCCTGAGTCTATAACCCATTCTTTTTGTTTTTCAATATTACAAATATCAAAAAATTTACCTTGTTCTGAGTTATTCTGGTTTCTAGAACTACCTGCAGCATGAAGAGCAATTGAACCTGTCCCATTTCCAACTTCGGCCTGGGCCGAACCTTGGGCTTGAACGTCAGCTGGAAGTCCCTGCTGCCTTTCACCCACTGTTTCAGATGTTGCCACTGCTAACTTTCCTTTTCCAGTGACATGTTGTTTCCCTTTTTTCCTCTCTTTGAACCAATCAGGATAACCAATGATTTGAAAGCATTGCTCTTTAACGTGCCTTGTTTGACCACAGTGAGTACACTTCAACTTAGATTTATCAACATACGAAGAGTTCTTATTTAGTGTTAGATATACCTCAGGAATTTTTGGCACCTTTGCGAGCATGGCAGCCGAAGCCTGTGACATTTCTCCATCTTTAAGCATAACCCCCTGCCTCACAACCTCCTTTCTTACTCTTGCGAAGGCTTGTTCAACTGTGGGAAACGGTGTGAGTTGCAGAAGATTTGCTCTCTCATTATCCAGCCGGTCATCAAGTCCATCGAGAAATGTATAAACCCTGGTTTCTTGAATAAAACTATTAAATTTCTTAATATCTTCTACATGAACCATAGGGTTAGGCCGGCGAAAATCAATTTCTTGCCATAGACTTTGCAAATCATTATAATATTCTTCTACAGATTTACCCGACTGTCTTAGTCGAGTTACCCTCCTATTTAATTCAAATACCTGGGCGGCATCGCTGCCATCATAGAACGTGGTAGCGAGAGAGTCCCACACTTCTTTTGCTGTTGGAAACCGAATGAACTTGTCTGTCAGATTCGAATCGAGGGAGTTGATCAACCATCCTTTCACCACGGTGTCCTCAATGTCCCATTTCGGAAAGAGTGCATCTTGGGGCTGTGGAGGAGGCGGATTTCCTGTTATGTGCTGGAGCTTGTCTCGCCCCTTCACATACATTGTGACCACTTGGGACCATAGGGAGTAGTTTCGTCCATTGAGTTTCACAGAGATAGGGTTTGGATGGATGAAGGTTTCGGCTGCAGGTGCAGGTATGGTTATAGGTGGATTCGGGTTTTGTTGAATGGCCATAATTTGAGTTTGTTGTAATGCAACAAGTTGGGTTAATTTCTCCAACAAGGCTGCTGTGTTCTCATCTCGTGAGGAGTAAGAACTTGCTTCAGGTTCACTCATGATAAAAGGAAGAGATTATTGGTGAGGTCTTGGAATGTCGAGGTTTTCGGATCGATCACCGCTCTGATACCATGTCAAAATTAATAATAGAACAACTCAAGAACACAAGACTCCCATGAATCTCCCTTCCCTCCCTTTGTTTATTTCAATCAATATATTTTCTTACATATTTTTTCTCTTTGTTACAGATGGCTTTATATCTTACATAGAGTGCATAGCTCACATCTATTATTTTAGGCAACAAATCATAATCCTTCTAAACTAGGAAATAAATTACACACCAATCAATCATGACAAATAAAGGAAATATATATCATTCTTGTCCAGCCGTATAAACCAAGAATATATGTTGATTTCCTTCTTCATTTCATTCTGGATCGGATGTGAACCTTGTTGTACGTATTAGCTTGTAACTTCAACACTCTATTCATCCATATTGATAATTCAGTTGGTTAGATTACAATTTCACACATCTTGTGTCATACTTAAATATACCAACATCGGGGAAATCATTAAAATTAAGACATGTCATGTTTTCGATTCACACATAATAAACATAGAGTAAATTTTTATTATTAGGAGACATATTCTGGTAAATTTGAACTACTATCGTTGAGGTGGGCACTTTGTATCATGTCATTAGAGTACCTTGTAAGATCTTTGGTTGTCTAAGCAAAAACACATCTCTAACAAGAAGTAGATTTAGGCAAATAGCTCATACTACTGTACCCCAAATCATTCTCAATCTTTAAGGCAAATATTTAAAGAAGAGATCTAGCAATAGAATATTACTTGCTAATAATTATATCAGTTCAACAGTATAAGAATATTATTTGTGCTCCACAGTCAGAAGACACCACAAGATATGATAGGAGGGCAAATCTATCTCTAATCTTCTAAATTGCCTGAAATTGTTTTCAAATCGTCAAACACTTTTATCAGAAGAAAAAAATTGTGAAATTGGGGTGGTGGGGTTGGGGGGGTTATCTAGGGTTTTAGTATGTAATTGGAAGTGGTAAAATTAATACACGGACAAACCTTTATAAGTAGAAGAAAGGAGAAAGATGTTGCAACTGAATAGCCCACTAAATAATCTAAAAATAATACCTCAAAATAGCTAGACATCCTAAAAAAATAATTGCAATATATGTTCTGAAAATGATATGCTAAAAATAATATCAGAGCCATAAGATGAAACTACTAACAATAGCACCAGCGCATCTATCATCTAGAATGGTCCTTGTGCGGCTTTTGATAAATTAAGTAATTTTAGAAAAATAACCGAATGTAACAAAAGATGTATTAAATATTTTTAATTCAAATCATAATTCTTTATTTCTCGAAATTAAGAATACCAGCCATTATTATGCCTTTTGATGCATCCTATGTTAATTTTCCGTTAAATATAAAAAAAAATGCAGTAAGCATCCGCACAAATCTAGTACAGCCCATTAATTGATCTGGGCTTTTAAGCCCATTACAAAACATCCAACGAAAATCTCATTTCTTGGGCTCCGTCTCTCCCGCAGATCGGGTCCCAACCCCTACAGCAACTCAAATTTTGAATTTAGATCTACACCGTCCGATCAGAATCCAGGCCAATCCGGCCCGACTAGGAGCAGATCGGACGGCCCAGATCAAAACTCCAAATTTTCGTTACTGTAAGAACTGTTATCCCTGTTTCCTCCCGCAGATCCCTACCGTAAAATTGCAATCTGACGGTGAAGAAAACTTGTAACTGAGTTTTATATCTATTTTTCCTTCTCTTTCGCTTTTCCTCCCATCAAATTGCCGTGATTTTTATTTTTACCCAAAAAAAAAATATTTTAATATAAATAACCACGTTTTTAAAAGAATTTTATTTCTACCCAAACCGCATATATTATTTGCGGTTTGAATTAACAATTCAGACCGCACAGAATATATGCGGCTTGAATTGTTAATTCAAACCGCACAGAATATATGCGGTTTGAATTAACAATTCAAACCGCATATATTCTGTGCGGCTTCAATCTCTTTTCTTTTTTGAAAACTTATAACTACGGGGGAGAGCTCCGTAGAAGAGAGAGAAAAAAGAAAGAGAGGAAGAAGAGAAGGAGGAAGAGGAAGAGGGAGGAGAGGAGCTCTGAAGGAAGGAGGAGGAGACGGAGAAGTCTGTCAAATCAGGTAATTTTTTTTACATTCGTATTTACTGTTAATTACTGTTTATATACGTATTTACTGTTAATTACTGTTAATTACTGTTCATTATTGTTTACTGTTAATTACTGTTAATCACTGTTAATTACTGTTCATTACTGTTAATTACTGTTCACATACGTATTTACTGTTAATTACTGTTCATTACTGTTTATTTACTGTTCATGTACTGTGTATGTACGTATTTACTGTTCAATATTGTTCATATACGACTATTCACAACTGTTCACAATTGAAATCAGTAAACTGACCAAATATTTGTCATTTATGAATGTAGTTTATTGGCCATGTCTATTGCAATTTCAATACATTTTGGAGGAAAGTTCATAACTGACCAGTATGGAGTACGTTACTCCAAACCTGCAGCAAATACGTATTGGGTTGATGAAAATTTCTCATTTGAGCAGTTGCAATCGCTTATTTATGAAGCGAGCGGCTACAATAGGAATCGTTGGGAATTACAAATTCAGGCCCGAATGGTCCACGCAGGAAAGTATGTCAAAATCACATTGGGAGATAACGGGGCATTGAGAGGTCTAATAGCGCAGGTTTTGAGGTCTGGCGAATCATTACTGGAAGTTTTTGCATGCAGAATTCCCAAAGAGTCAGGGGCCGAAAGTTCAAGCCAAAATTCGGTTGCACAAAATTATCAAGAAGATAATGAACCACACACTCCTTTTATCGTAATGCCTGTACCAGAACCGGAACCAGAAATATACAATAATTCACCCCAATCTCCACCTTTTGTCCCATCACGAGTACAATCTCCACCTTTTATCCCACCTATATCCGTGTATGAAGGTCCTTCATCCTTACCTGGGCCTGAACCAAATCCTCACCCCAGACCGCCACCAGTACAGGAAGATCCAAACGAGTCAGAAATTTGAATTTATGAACGAGGTACCGGAGGAGAATCTGCAAACTGGGGATGAATTGGGGGAATGAGACTATGACATTAATGATGAAGGAGATGAAGAAGATGAAGAAGATGAAGAAGAATACACACAGCCCACTGTGAGGCAAAATAGAGAGAATATGCCGTTAAGTGGCCGTTCTGAGACTCACCCTTTTGTAAACTTCAATGACACATCTGCTTTTCGAGAAGCAGATGTTTCTTACTATGGTCGTCGGGTTGAATACAAGAGTGAGCTCGCAAAAGGCCAATACTTCGTAAGTAAAAAACAACTGACGAAAAAGATCAGAGAGTACCATGTTGACAAGAACAAGGAGACATATACGAAGAGAAGTGACACATCCCGGCTAGAAATTAGATGCAGCACTCCGGGTTGTCGTTTCAAACTGAAGGCAAGAGCAACAAATGCTGGAGATACATGGATGATAAATGAGCAAGACACGCCTCACACATGCGAATCTGAGTACACCAGGACAGACCATGCACAACTCACGGCATCAATTATCGCAGATATCATCGAGAGCAGTATTAAAGAAGACCCCACTATGAGTATCCGGAGTGTGGCACACTGCGTGAGGGTTAGGTTTGGCAGTATAACCCCGAAGTACAACAAACTTTAGAGAGGTCGTGAGATTGCAGTAGCCCGGCAATTTGGGAGTTGGAAAGAGTCGTACAATTTTATGAAACTATTGCTTATCGGGATATGTTACACGAATCCCGGCTCAAAATACTAATTTCTGACAAGTCCGAGCATCGATAAAAATACAGGACTGGTCAAACAAGGTGTTCAGGAATTCAGGGCCGTGGCATGGGCTTACGGACCATGCATTACCGCATTTGATTACTTAAGACCGGTGATCAGTATAGATGCAGCCTTCCTTTCTGGGCGGTATGAGGGCAGACTTTTGATGGCTTGCGCCTATGATGCCGATAACCAATTGCTGCCTCTAGCATTTGCAATTGTACATACGGAGAATGAAGAGAATTGGGGTTTTTTCTTACAATGGCTTAGGATTAATGTGATTCGTGTTAATAGATTCGTATGTGTTATATCGGACCAACACAAGGGTATCAAAGCTGCATTGAAACCTGAATACGGATGGGATAGGGATAATTTTGTGCACAGGTATTGTATCCAACATGTTGCAGATAACCTGGTCCAGGCGTGTGGGAGGGACAAATGGTACGGAACTAGGTTCAAACAAGGAGCCAGGAAGAAGAAGCCAAGAAGGCTGAAAGAGATGTTCGAAGATTTTTGCTCGGTATGTCTAATATTGTCTAATTTATATCATTTTTGTTTCTTTTAGATGCATTTTGTCTAATTTTGCTTTGTTCTATTGCAGCAAAATCCGACGTGTAATGCTTTTCTGAGGAGAGTGGGCAAAGTACGTCCTGATGATGTCATGGAGCCGTCAAATTTTGATAAAATTTTCCAGACCTGTGATGGAGGGCACCGATTTGGTATCATGACAACAAACGGCTCTGAGTCCCTGAACGCTGTCTTCAAGGATAGCCAAATGTTGCCCGTGGCTGCACTTGTAGAGGAGACATTCGCCAAGTGCAATAGGTGGTTTGTTCAACGGCGACAAGCAGCGACGGAGCAAAGCAATGCAGAAAAACCTTTTTCCAAATGGGTACATGTTAAGCTCGCCAAACGTTGGGAGAAAGGTACAAAAATGGATGTCATCCCATACTCGCACGGCGAAGGTAATTACCAAGTCACGGGCCCAAATGAATATGTTCCAGTAGTCCAAACGCAGGATGGAACTATGTCAATTATTCATAGAAGGTTCCAGTATATCGTGACATTCGGGCCAGAGAGAAAAGTGGAATGTACATGCAGAGGTATCCAATTAACTGGAATTCCGTGCGCTCATGTGTTAGCGGTTTGTCGTCATAAAAACTGGTCACCCGACCTATTTGTTGCCCACTGGTATAGGGTGGACTACCTTCTGAGTACTTGGAATGCACTGTTTGTTCCTTATGGCAATCCTGAAGATTGGCCTACAACCAAAATTGAGCCAAACACAGATTGGATACGGCGTGGTAGGAGAAAACACATCCGTCAAGATATGACCATGGATGAAATGCAAGGTAGGCGAAGGGGGCACCATCCTCGCCGTTCCACTTCTGACAGGCAGAGGCGAGGTATGTAACATTCAACCCTAATTATATTTCATTCTAATGTTGAATAGCTTACTAACTAACATATTTGGGCTGCAGAGGCTCATAACGCAGCAAATGTAGCAGAGAATGAGCGAGTTATGGCAGAGGCAAGTGGATCGCAAGGGCCGCGGCGAAGCACAGCCAGAAGCCGTACAACAGACCGTGAAAATGCAAATATGATGTTTAGGGAGGCAATGGGAGAAGTACTGGCAGGAGGGGAGGCGGTTGGAATGCAAGGGCCTTCAGGTACTACCCAGCGAAGAAGGAGCACAACTCAAGCAGGTAGGAGGAGCACATCTGGCGCAAGGCCATCCGGTACAGCACACCAGCAAGAAGGAGTGCAACCAGCTAGAAGGAGCACATCTCAATTAGGAAGGAGGAGCACATCTGGTACAGCTAACGAAGCGCAAGCAGGACCGTCCGGTACAGCTAACCGGCAAGACGAAACAGTGCAACCAGCTAGAAGGAGCACATCATCATGGGGATCTGGTCGGCTCATGGGAATAAATTTTAGATGGAGTCGTAGGAATTAACTTTATTTTGTGAAGAATTTTTACTTTGAGGTTTGTATGAACTTTATTTGTATGTATTTTATTATGTTGCAGTTTTTTTTATTATTATTTTATTATGTTGCAATTTTTACTTTGAGGTTTGTATGAACATCATCATGGGGATCTTTTTGTATTTTGTATTATTTTTCATTTTTGGATGTTATTTCTTTTTGTTGTATGACATAATAAATACTACCATAAAATGATAAAAATATATAACATACCTCCAACCATACCATAATAAACTACAAAACTAAAGTAAAACATAATAAAGTATAACATAGCACAACTAAACTAAAACTACCAAAAAAACCCTCTATCCATTGTACTGCGAAGGGGAGAATCGGTGAGGTGGTCTACCCCTGTTTTCTCTACTGAATATGCGCTCATGCCAATCATCCCACTGAGGTTGTCCTGCCTGCGTGACGCGAGCTGGTGTAATATGATCCTCGAGCTCGGCCTCTATGCTCATCGTAAGTGCTGTATCCCATGGATCCGATGCCACGTGGGTAGCTGGCGGTGGCGGGGGAGTATGGAATATGGATGACACAAACTGGGACCCATACTCAGGCTGAGTCCGGCTACCAGAGGCCTCCCAATCGTGAGCCATCTCTGAATACGGCGAACGCGGTAGCGGGGAGGCGGCTGTATCCCACTGATCAGCTGGAAGAAAGTCTGCAAGGCTAAAAGTCAAGCTCTCATCCTGCACAGACTGGATCTCTGGAGACTCATGATGCTCATGCGGCTCAGGCTGGGTCGGCATGTATGCAGGACCCTGCAAGGATACCAAAAATTTAGTAAATTTTAACTATCTTTACTTACAATAAAAGAACAAATAAAATAAAGAATCACATACCGGGGGAAGAACTGGACGCCCGTGCTCGTCACGGTAGGCGTGCCAACCGGCCATGCGCAGTACCCAACGATGATAATCCCACTCTGGTTGCTCTGATGGCTCCGGTGGCATCTCACTGTTCAGAACAGGTGGCGCGTCAGGCTTGTCCGGTTGTACTGAGCGCCAATCAATATTCTCTCCGGCGTCTCGTAGCATGGTGACCAGCTTTGCCTCGTGGCCGTGGTCTGCAATGCATGGGGCAACCAAGTTCAACATCGCATGCCCGACCGCTCTATAGCCACGTTTTCCAAGACAAATGATTGAACGCCCGGCACCTTTAAGCGCTAACAGCAGCTAAAAAAAAACGTTAGAAAAAAGAAAGGTTATGATAAAAGGTTCATAACGCATAAAAATGTGTTGTTTTAGATGCATTACCTGGCGAGCACCTTTCCGGCCAGTAGGGGTATAACCATCATCTTCGAATATCTGTGCGCGAAGAAAATCGCCGTAATCTCCCTCTATATACACCGAAGCCATGCCGACCCGCAGGTACCAAGCCTGATATCTCAATAGGGGATCTCCCTGGAACTGCATCGCATCAATCTCCGGCATCTGCCATAAGTTGGCACTCATATTGCGTGCCTTGATGTAGTACTCCAAGTGATGCTCACTCCAATCTCTATCCCAGTGATTACCGTGTCTTATCCTGTAATTCATATGTTAGTTGCAATTTAAAGCCAAGAACTAATGTTAAGTACAAAAATGCTAAAAAGAACATAACTTACCTATGTAGCCTCATGATCACAGATCTCGGGACGTCTGAATCTACGGGGATGAGTGGAGGAAAATCAAACTGACGGAGCACCCGGTCTGGATAGTGGTGCTCCACTATCCAGAAGCACACCAGCGGTCCCCTGTAGAGCCACATCTTATGATCATCCGCTACAATCTGCGGCAGCCTCCCCTCAGTGTATAGCTCATGGTACGGAGTCCAGATCACTTGCGTCTCACCCAGACTCTGAATCTGAGATCGGACCAACCTGATACCTATTGGCTTTCCGTGAGGGTTGTCCTTGTACAAGTGATGTCCGTACCATTTCATGCCAAATGCCGGTCGATTTCCATTATCGGGCTCTCCCCATGGATCCTCGTTCGGCTGAGGTACCCCCACATGTAGCCGTGACCATGACCAATGCTGCAGAAGCAGTATTGGCCCGTAGATTTGCTTAGTTTTCCGCTATATTTTGAAGAATACTAGCCGTCAGGGATAAGTTAAATAATTAAAATAAGACAACAAGTGCATGACAAGGTAGATAATTAAAATAAGACATAAATAACATACTGACCTTGCAACCGTGGCACAAGTTGGAGTAGAGATGTGCTAGGACAGCCCCACCCAAGTTGTACCTGCCGCTCGACGGCTGAAGGTCTCGCAGCAGCTCTAGATACATCATCGGGATGGTATCACCATTTGAATCAGCAAACATGACAGAACCAAATAGGTCCATCACGAATCCCCGTGTGTATCTGTAATATCAAAATTATAGAGCAACTCATTTTTCCGCATGAAACAGAGTACAAAATAAATGTAATACAAATAGTTTGTATGAGTACCTCTGAATCTCGAGCTGAGTGGAATTACTACCTAGACCTCCCGCAAACATAGCTCGCAGCTTCGTCTTGTCCAAACAGTACTTGGACTTCCCCTCATTGCTGCGTATATTTGGCTCCGCTCCTAACAACTCTGCGAGCATGTAATTAATTGTGATGTCATCTGGATCTGTGGGATCAGATATGTCACCAACGGGCACGCCCTGGATAGGCAGACCCCATAGAGCACTAACGTCCTGGAGAGTCACTGTCATCTCTCCAAAAGGTAAGTGGAACGTGTACGTCTCGGGGTGCCATCGCTCCACTAGTCCTGCAATGAGGGACGCGTTAATGGACTTAGTCTCCGACTGTAGAATATCGACCAAATGTTGCACCCCCAAATTTTGCAGATACGACTCCATGAGCGAGTAGTACTGCATGTCAGAATACCGACTCCTGGCAGTTATAATTGCCTCACTCTGCGTTCAAAAAAGTAAACAACATGAAAACCTAAAAATACAAAAATTCAACAAAATACAAACTTAAAAAAAAAAAAAGTAATCAAGTACCTCTTTAGATGCCTCTGAGACTCGGTGCTCATCGTGAGGCATCCATAATAAAGGACTGAAATGATCCTTGCTGTCAGTGGGAATGGGCTCATCAACCGGGTCGGCTGCGGGTGGTCTCCTAGGCCGTCCCCTAGCCATCCTACATTAAAAAAAATTCATGCCCTAATTAGTTCAACCAAAATAAAGAATATATAAAGCTATATATCAAGCAATTTCCATCAATTTTCAAGTCTATATATCATTCTATCAATTTTATTATAAAAAAAAATCTAACCAAAACTGTGGGGTTTGAATTATTAATGAAAATGATAATATATTCAATCAACAAAAAATTTACATGCATGGCCGGCCACCTAATTTTACATGCATGGCCCAAGCCCAACTAATTTTACATGCATGGCCGGCCACCATCTCAACAAAAATTCATCTCTTACAATTTGGCCCTTTACATATATACAATTCACACATATATTCAATTCATATCTTACATTTCAGACCCTTAATAAAATTAATTTTGCAATATGGTCCCTGCCAGTTCAACATTCTGGTTATCATACAAAACCATACACGATACAATATCAATCAATCACAACATTTGGGGTAATCGTACAACAACTAGAAACAAGGTGGATTAGACAATTACCCGTGATAGCAAGCAATAGAGAGGGAGGTGGAAAATGGCCGGCACCAAAGAAGCACCTTGCTTCTCACCCGTTACACCAAAATTCAGCAAGCACCGAGAAATCAGAAGCACCAACAGAGTCAACACCGGAATGCACCACCGAATCCTTAACGGGTCGGGTAATTTGCAATAATCAAAGAAAAACGGAAAAGAGGGGCAATGGCAGAATTTCTCAACACATGAGGGAAATCAAACAAACTAGGCGGTGAAGAGGGGAGGGGCGAATTTCTTCTCTTTTTTCCTTTTTTTATTTTCCATTTTTGCTGGCGAATTTGGATCTGGCGAAGAGGCGAAGCAGACAGAGGGAGAAGAAGGGGTCGCGGGCTGCGTGGGATATAGGCGTTTCAAGCCGCACAGAATATATGCGGTTTGAATTGTTAATTCAAACCGCATATATTCTATGCGGTCTGAATTGTTAATTCAAACCGCAAATAATATATGCGGTTTGGATAGAAATAAAATTTTTTTAAAAACGTGGTTATTTATATTAAAATATATATTTTTTTTGGGTAAAAATAAAAATCACGGGTCAAATTGCAATCCTTACCTTTCTCAACTTTGTCTCTACACTCTACAGTCTACTCAACGAAACCCTGATCGAAGGATTGTATGATTAGCTCAGGCAGCCATGGCGTTGGCTTCTCGTATCCTCTCTCTCTCTCTCTCTCCTCATTCTATGTCTCTCTAGATCTGATAGATGGTTTGATCTGATAGATGAAAAGGAGAGAAATCAAAGGTGCGATAGATGAAAAGATAGGGGGATTTCATGTATCACCCTTAAAAACTTCAATATTACGTATTTCCCCCTCAAAAGTTTGTAATATCACATTTGCCCTTCAAAATTGTTAAAACTCACATATTTACCCATTATAACTCTACAATATATTAAGAGGGATGCTTCTATGGGCATAAGGACTTATTTGTAAAATGAGCATATTTTTATTTTCAAAGTTCAAACAGTCGATCCGACCGTTCAACATTTTCTCCGTATTACAATGTACTTGGAGGTCAAATTTTACAGTTTTTTTAATTTTTTTACTATTTATTAAGTATTTTACAAAACTAGTCAAATTCAGACCATTGAATTTTGTACCCATCTTAATAAATAGTAAAAAAATTCAAAAAAATGTAAAATTTGACTTCCAAGTACATTGTAATATGGAGAAAATGTTGAACGGTCGGATCGACTGTTTGAACTTTGAAAATGAAAATATGCTCATTTTACAAATAGGTCCTTATGCCCATAGAAGAATTTGCCATATATTAAATATATCTACTAACAACAGTATTTGGCCATTATACCCTTCTACGGTTTCCTTTCTAATTCTTTCTCTCCGTCTGATGCCTTAATTGTAGTGTCTCTGTCTCGCCCCTCTCTGATACAGCATCTTTCTTTCCACTGTAATAGAATTCAACAACTTTTAAATGCAATCTGCTCAAGAGAATTACCTCTTTTGTGTATGGCTTGACAGGTCCTGATTTTGCATCAGCGCAGTAAACATTCAGTGGTGTATTTCTTATAACAGAACAAAGTTTCATAATTTTTTAAGGTCTTTTCTAAAATGGACTTTATAGCCTGCCATGCTTCGCATACTACTTTGTGGAAGCTTCACTGGGTACCAATCTCCTTTTAAATTAGTAAGTAATAAGTAATGGCAATGTTATGCCCCATGAAATAATTGCACCCAAAAGGAGAGAGATTTTCACTAGATGTGACACAATCATTCCAGCCCCCACATAAGTCATAGCAATTGTCATGCCATGAGTACATGCCTAACTAATACAATAAAGTATAAATACATATGGCCTCTTATTGACATTTTGGCTGGTACTGCTTATAGCCAATGAATTGCACATGCACGGTACTCAACTGGTACAGTACTGAAATCTGGAATTGCAATACATGAAAAGATTGTTTAAGAGAGTAGTAGTCATTACGTTTGTTTCCTAGCTTGTAAACCAAAAGTAGGGAACTGAGCAATTCCACACATGTCTACATTCGTGAAAAACCACTGAAAAGGGAATGGTCGAAGAGAAAAAAATTAGAAAGGGAATGGTAGAAGGGTATAATGGTCAATTACTGTTAATTAATTTGTTTTAGATATATTTAATATATTGTAGAGTTATAATGGGTACATATGTGAGTCTTTACTATTTTGAAGGGTAAATATGATATTACAAACTTTTGAGGGGGATACATGAAATTCCCCCAAAAGATGGAGTAGTAGTTTATTTGCTCCCGATTGTGTCTCCTTTTGTTTTACGAGTTAGTTAGGTTTGTCCGCATTGGAATGGTTTTACCTTATTTCGTGACTTGGTTCTATTATTGAAATTTGTAATCGTGTATACACAGATATATTTATCTTTTTGAAGTGAAAGCAACTAATTTTGATTTTGTAGATTTATTCTAGTCAAGCTGTTTTCGGCAGAGAATGCTTTCTCAGTTTGTACCTATACAAAGCAGACTGCTGTCCTTGCCGGGCCTGACGAGCCAATCTATCGATATTTAAACCTCATGAACAAAGGCCAACGACCTCCTAATGAGTTAGATGGTATGTGCCATAGTGACAAATTATTATTCGGGTTCAGTTCGGTGGGGTCAAAAATTCGTGATTCGGGAACAATTCGGGTATAATTCGGAATTATCTGGACCGGAGATCTCAGTCCCACAAGGGAGCAAAAAAAAAAAAAAAGTTCGGGAAAAGTTCATAAAATTCGCGAATAATTCGTGGTTTGGTTCGCCATCACCACAAAAACGTTTAATTCGCAAATTATTCGCGAATCTTGTAACTATGGTATGTGCTATTAGGCAATCTATTGATATTTATATTTTTATAATACTTCAAAAAATTATAGACCTTATGGATCTGACTTTGTTACTATGAAACACCATCAAGGTTAACTTCGAAGACATCCCTGATGCAAGAACATGTTTTCTTTTCTACTTTTGAGTCATGCTATGGTAATATGCATAGCGCATATTGGTCCATACTATAGATCAATATCTGTGTGTACCAAGTTCGAATAGTCTTATCTGAACTGTTAACATGATCTACATATGAAAATAGACTTGTAGATCAAATTTTACATTTTTTAGAATTATTTTACTATAGAAAATCGCTTAATCTAAAGATTCTAGACCTTATGATTTTCTACCTATCTTTTTTTTTTTGATAAAAGTGGTATATACCACCTGTTTCATTAGAAACGAATTGGTCTGTACAAGAGTACCTAGAGGCAAGTTCAATATAGCAACAACTGATTAAGAGAAAAACAAAATCCCACAAGCTGTGAAGCAACTAGGAGATATCTAAACAAGCATAAGACTAAAGTTTGCTAAACAAGTCATGCAAAAAACAATAAGAGCATCGTACAAAAATAGTAATAGTTCATAAGAGGGAACTAAGAAGCAGAGGAAGAGCTGGTATGGGTAGTGAGGTTAGAAGAATGGAAGAAGGCAGCAGCTCTGTCTCTTAGTAAGTCAGAGAGGTCTGACCCTTCTAACCCAAGACATGGTTCTTCCTCTGAATTCCAAGTATCGTCTTCCGCTTCCGATGTATCTGTCCCCGAGGGGATTATAATATTGCCTGCCTGAGATAAATGTGTAACATCCATAGGTAGAACCAAAGTTAATTTAAAAAAAGACTCATCGGAATTAGATTTACACCAAAAAGAAGTTAAAGAGATAATTTGAGAACCTAATGAAGCAACAGATGGTATTACAGTATTGTTGAAGCATACTTTATTTCTAGCTAACCACACTATCCAAATAGTAGCTGATCTAATTAGTTCAATTAATAGGCAATCCTTAAGAGGGATCCATGCATCTAACAACCACAGATCATTGATGGTATCACAATTAAAGACAAAATTATTATGATTAGCTATCCAATTCCATAATGATGAAATGAGAGGGCAGGTGACAAAGAGGTGGTCAATGGTTTCTAATGAATCACAAAAATGGCAGGATTGAATCCCATTCCAGCCCTTTTTAGCTAAATTATCCTTGGTTAAAATTTTGCCTTCCCTAACTAACCACATGAAGATCTTAATCTTAAGGGGTATTTTTGATTTCCAAATGATAGTATGAGATTTATCTTTGAAGCCCCCAAATTCTAACCATTGGTACAAGGAGTGCACTGTAAATTGGCCAGAAGGATTCCATCTCCAATGTATCTTATCAGGAATGGTGATATCAGTAAACACATTGGAGTAAGAAAAGGTAGAGATAAGTTGTTGCCACTCAATTAAAAGTATACCCGTTAATTGCCTATTGAATTGAATTGAATTGAGATAGATGAAGGAGTAATAGCCCTAGATACTGAGATTAGAGGATCTGAAGTGATCCTAAAAAGATTGGGGAAAAGGCAGTATAAAGCACATTCTCCAAACCAACGATCTAACCAAAAAGAGGTATTATGTCCATGTCCTACAGATCTGTTAATTCCTAGGTCAACTATGTATCTAATTGATGTAATACCTAACCAAAAGAAAGAACAGTGAGAAATATCTAAACCTGAGAGACTATATTTATCAATTAAGATGTTTTTCCATTTGCCAGAATAAGTAGGGTCCTTAAAACTGTACCACAATTTGGCTAATAAAGAAATATTCATTCTTTCCAAATTAAGTATACCTAACTTCCTTGATTTTTTGCAAGGCATACTTGATCCCATGCCACTAAATGGTATTTTTTCCTAGAGGGGTTAGCACCAGACCAAAGAATTTTTTTTCTAATTCTATCAATTTTTTGTCTAACAACGACAGGGAGTTTGTAAATCGAAAGCCAATAGAGTGGGATGGCTGAGAGCACAGAATTTAACAAAGTAACTCTACCACCTAAGGAAAGTAATGTGCCCTTTCAAGATTGAAATTTGTTTTCAATTTTTGTAACCAATGGTTCCCAATCTGCTGTAGTAAGTTTTTTCCAATGAAGTGGAACTCCTAAATAAGTAATAGGTAAAGAGGATAATTGACAACCTAATTGGCTTGCAAAAGCATGAGCCATATCATTGGATATATTAAGGGGGATTAAAGCACTTTTATGGAAATTGATTTTTAATCCTGAAAGAGATTCAAAGCCAAGAATTTGAGGTTTTCAATCATCAAAGGGTTGGCTTCAATGAATAGTAAGGTGTCATCTGCAAAGTGCAGATTGAGAGTCTTATAGGAGTGGTTAGTACTTCCTAATCCAGATATGAGACCTGCTGATTGGGCTCTATTTAGAATTTTATTTAATGCATCAGCTATCAAATCAAAGAGAAGAGGTGACATAGGATCGCCTTGCCTAAGGCCTTTCTTACAAGGAAAGTAAGCTCCCTGGGAACCATTAAAGGAGATACAAGTTCTACCACTAAATAAAATATCCTTAATCCAATTAATAAAGAGGGTACCAAAGCCACGAGCAGCTAGAGTTTCTAATAGAAAATCCCAGTGGACCCTATCAAAAGTTTTCTCAAAGTCAAGTTTGAGAAGGATACCTTGTTGTTTACTAAGTCTTACTTGGTGTAACACCTCATAGGCACAAACAATATTGTCCCCTATTAGTCTACCTTTGATAAAAGCTGCTTGGGAATCGTCTATTAATGAGTCTATGACCTGAGATAATCTATTGGTTAAAAGTTTGGTAATTAGCTTAAAACTACAATTAATCAAACTAATGGGTCTATAATTCGTAATTAAGGGGGCATCTGACTTCTTAGGTATGAGGCAGATAGAGGCTAGATTTAGTTTAGAAACATCTAATTGTCTATTGTAGAAAGATAAGAAAAGAAGGTTGAGATCAGATTTGATTAAATCCCAATAAGTTTGGTAAAATAAGAAAGAGATACCATCAGGGCCAGGGGCTTTAGATGGGTTGCAAGAGAAGACTGTAGTTTTGATTTCATCTATTGTAAAGCTTTGTTCAAGAAGGGATTGCTGTTGGGGTGACAACATTTCTGAAGGAGACCAAAGATCAGGTTTTAAAGAAAGAAATCTATCATCTGAAGTACCTAACAGTTCTTTAAAGTAAGATGTAATATGAGCTTGTAGTACAACAGGGTCAAAGACTTGTACTCCATCGATTTCTAAAGATAGAATAGTATTCTTTTTCTTCCTAATGTTGGCTGTTAAGTGAAAAAATCTGGTATTAAGATCACCCTCTAAAAACCATTTAAGTCTAGCTCTTTGTTGCCAATGTGATTCCTCATCATGATAGATTTTATATAGAGAGGATTGGCATTCTCTCCATTGTGCAAGATCAAAAGGAGTGAGTGAACCAGAATCTTGGAGCATTTCAAAATAGTCAATTTGTTCCATGAGAGTAGACTTTTGTCTTTTTCTTTCTCCTTGGAGATTAGCATTCCATCCTCTTAATTTTTGTCTTAAGAATTGGAGTTTAAATTTCCATGAATTGCCTAGGTCTGATTCCAATGGAAATGCTAACCACCAGGAAGCTATCAAATCAGAAAATCCCTCTTGAGAAATCCAAGATTTTTCAAACCGAATAGTGTATCTAGAACTAGTAGATATAGAGTCTGTATGTAGTATAATTGGATTATGATCAGAATATAATCTAGGTAAAGATGTAACTATGGAGTTAGCATAGTGAGTTAGCCAATCAGGGGTGCACAAGAATCTATCTAGTAAAGCTTTGGAAGAGGATGTTAGAGATCGTGCCCAAGTAAATTTTCTATCAGAGATGGGGCATTCAATTAAATCGAGATCTGAAATTAAATCATTGAATCTATTGCTAAGAATGTAATTGTATGAAGGGCCTTGTTTTTCTGATCTATGTCTAATTATATTAAAGTCACCAAATAAGAGCCAAGCAGGGGGACCTAGGGTAGGTATAGAACGAAGTTCAGTAAAGAAAGCACTACGTAAACTAGATAAAACAGGACCATAAACTATTGTAATGAGCCATTCAAAATTTTCTGATTTATTTTTTATGTGAGCAGTAATGGTAAAATCCCTAATCCAAGTATTTAATATCCAAAATTTTGATTCATTGATGCCTAATAACAGGCCACCTGAAGCACCTAAAGAGGGCTTTGGAATCCAGTAAGAGATAGTAGAGCTGAGGGCATTTAATGTTCTAGTTTGAAACAGTTCCTTTTTGGTTTCCTGGATCCCCACAATATCAATGTGTTGGTAGAAAAGTAAATCTTTGAGTGCCCTACGTTTAGTAGAAGATCCTAAACCTCTGGCATTCCAACTTAAGAGATTAATCATTAATGACCTGAGTATCATCTAGAGGATCAAAAAGAAGAGGTCGTAAATCTACTAGTTTAGATGAGGGGACTGAGGGCTTAGAAGAAAGAACATCAGAAAAGGAAGATAGAAATCTAGAATGAGAAAGAGCTCGTAAACGTGTAACTGCATCTAATTTCTCCTTCTCAGAGGAGCCTAAATGAAAACCGCTAATATCATATAGTTGGATAAGCTCCGAATCAGATAAGTGTATATAAGGAAAAGATGAGATAATAACATTACCAGAACTAGCCCCCGATTTGCCTCCTCTTTTCTTGGTCGTGCCTTCCTTAACCTTGAGACAGAGGTAGTGTCTAGCTTCTTCAGAGGCAGTTGGCTGTCCTTTACCCCGATCCTGAGATGGTGTCGGATTTGCAACCGTGACCGTAGCTGGTGTCGGATCCAGTGCTGCAGGTATCTCTGATGGAATCTCAGCTGAAGCAATCAGTGTTTCAGGTGGTGGAACGGTCTCAAGGGCAGGGACAACATCAGGTTCAGTTAACTGCACGGGTGCTGGAGCTTCTAGGGTAGGAGGGCCATCAGGGAGAGGATCAAGGTGCGGTAGGGGAGATTCTAGTACTGGAGGTTTAGGCGGATGATCTAGCAGAATGAGAGGAGGAGCAGTAGGATTTGGCAATAACACATCAGAAGGGGGTAGAATGGTTAGTGGCTGGGAAGTAGGTGGAATTGGCCGGGCTAGGGGAGGGGCTATGTCAGTTGGAGCAGTTGGGATTGGGGCTAGAGGGGGTGGTTCGGGAAGGTTTCTGGCGTGAAGGTGGATTGGTTGGAAACTTGAGATTGAGGTGATCCGGGGTGGAGATGAAGAGCGGGATCTCTTTCTTGTAAGAGAGAAGTGCTGGCTACGAGAGTATCCTCATGGGAGAAGGAAATCATCATCTTCTACAATTGTCTAAATCAGGTAAGTAGACATCTCGCCATTTGTATCGGTAAAAATCAGGTTGCGACAAGCGGGGATGACTTCCTTATCAGGAACGGCAATTTTGATGCGAGTATGAGCTAGGCTGGTGTGCTCCAAGGAGCGAGGGTCTGTGTCAACCAAGATTCCGCCAAGATCGCGGGCCAGTTGACTAAGTTCAGGCTTGCGCCAGAGATCGTGAGGATAATCATAGATCTGGACCCAATAGTTTTTTAGGCTTTGTCTATTGTTGAATCTGGTGAACTCGTATGCTTGAACAGGGAAAGGGATATCGCTAAGAAGCAACTGATGCTCTCGAAGCACCGTATTCCGCCATTCAAGGTCAGGCGGTGCGATCAGGTATTGATTATTGGGAAGCTCACGTGCTATCCAAGTCCAGCGAGGGATAGGGAAGAGGCGGTGAAGGTGAGCTTGAATGTATTGAGCTCCGAGATTGCGTGAATCAGTAAGGACTACACCTTGTGAGAGAGAGTTACGAAACTGAGATGTGGCCGGGGTAGCATAGTATCTCATTGGAGGGAGGATACTGGCTTCGTGTAAGCGCTCAGGGGTCGGGATCGGGCGTGGGAACATGGTGATTGGAGGTAGGGTTTCAGCTGAGAATGAAGGAGGTTGAAGGAGTGTAGAAGGTGTTGTTTCTGGTGGGGGAGGCGGAATTTTAGGGGGAGGAAGCGGTTTAAGTAGGGGTTGTGATGAAGAGCAAGAGGAAGCTCGGTGGCCGGTTTTCTTGCATTTGAAACAGATGAGGGAGTTACGGCAAGAAACAGTATAATGGCCCTGATCGCCACATTTGTAACAGACAGGAAGACCTTTGTCGGATAAAGAGCGCAACTGAGCCAGTTTGATTGAGACAGGATTTTTTGCAGGGGGGAGGCGAAGGGTGGTCTTGGAGAGTACGGAAGGGCTGGGACGAGGTAAGACAGGTTGAGATAGGATATCGGCCCGGATGACATCTGTATAGGAGGGGCGGGGATAGGGCACAGACGATCCGGTAGTAGGCGGCAACCAAGGTCGATTGGGTATCGGATTGAGCTGAGGGATAAACGAATGTGAGTAGGTCACGGTAGCCGCCTGGGGAAGAGAGGGCGATGGGGCAGAATGTGAAGGTGGAGAGGAAAGATGCGGACCTTTGGATGGGAGCAGGGAGACAGATAATTTCTCCAAAGAACGGTGGAGATCACGCAGCACCTCAGCGATGGCATTTGCTGAGCCCATCAGAGAAAACGGGCCAAGTTCTTGATAATGCGCTGATTCTTGAAAATCCGGGGAAGCTCAGCCCAAGAGAAAAAATCGCTGCTTTTTTGGCCACGTGGAAGTCACGTGTTTTTCTACCTATCTAAAAAAATAGTAAAAAAAGTTCTAGTAAAAACTGTTTGAGAAACTTCAATCCGTGTCCAATCCTCTCCTAATTTCTTTGAGAAATACTCGAATTGCCCTTACTTGTTCCTAGTAATAACTGTTTGGTAATATTTTATTTTTATTAGGAATAACCTTGTTGATGAGCATGGTCTTGAGAAAATAATGCTTAAAGCCATAGATAAGGTGGAGAAGGATATCAAGAAGCCCCTTTTTCGCAATGACATGCCTCTCCTCTTGGCCGAGATTGACAAGTATTAGAGATGATTTTCTCCATTAAATAAAGGCCTCTATCAGTTTCATTAGTTTCTTAGTACTCTTTGGTTCCTTAGCAAAAACATTAGTATTGCTTATTGGTATCTAGGTTAACTTCAAGGCTCTGTGTTTGCCTGAACTTACTGTTTATGTATGCTGGTAAAAACTCTATCATAGTTTCTTAATGAAACTGGTGGGTACATCCTCACTTTTTGGGTGGTCGGTTCGTTGAAAATAAGATTCGTGCATACCTCTTCAAAGTTCATGCGGTTCAAGTTTGCACGAATCTTAAAGCGAATCGGAGTAGGGAATTTGGCTCATACAAATGAATTCGGATCCCCTAAAGTAACCCAAATTTTGAGTTTGAATAAGGATTGTATGATCTGGTCTGGCACGAATATTAAAGAAGCTATGAAAGCTGGATTGGTTCGGATCCAAACTCAAAATTTGGGTCACTTTTGGGGATCCAGACCCACAATTAACATCATGTATGGGTCCAAACCGAATTTCAAAATTCATGGTCGGTTAATTTGATGAGATTTTGCATCAATTTAATAAGGTTTTGTGCAAAATTATTGGTGGGTTAGTCTTGGATTAGTGGGTCAAATTTTCTTTCTTAATTAAACTGCAGGTTAATTTGGGTATCAGCCAGTCGGTTGAGATTTGAAACAACAGAAAAAAAAATTTATAAAACGAAAAATTAAAACATCTCGTGATTTTTTTCATTCAAAATGACAAGGTAAAAGATCTTTATCAGTTATATATTCGGGAAAAGAGCTGCTATGCATGCAGTATTTCTGATCTCATTGTGGCATAAAATAGATTAAATCTCTTGCTTGAATAGAATTAAAATGTGTCACTGTTTTCGTGTCTTAATCAAAACAATTGATCCGAACCGTTCAATACAATATCTCTATTAAATAATAGATGCTTAGAGAAAAAATATTATATTTCTCGAGAACTTTTTGCTATATTTTGTATCTTATTAAGATTACCATGGTATTGGCCCACTGATACAGGTTCAATGAACACATCTAGGCCTGCTATTTCAGTAACTGTGCTGTCATTTTGACCGAGTAATATACGGTAAATTATCTTTTCTTTTTAAACCATGACAGAAGCTGTCACGGGGAATTCAGAGATTTGGGTCACTTGAAGCTGTCTTGGATGAGTTATCACGGTCTATTCTAGGGTCCGGATCCCTTAAAGTAACTCAATCTTTGGGTTTTGAATCGAGACCGTCCGATTCGAATTCATCGCTCGGGATCGTCTCGGAATTCGAATTCGCTGTTGGAATTTGTGCGCTCACTTCAGAGATGGATTTTGCGGATTCGAATCGGACGGTCTCGATCCAAAACCCAAAGATTGGGTTACTTCACTGGATCCGAATTCCCTATTCTTGGGGTGCAAACGGATCGGATAGTGGTAAAATTATATTCGTATATAGATATTAGACAAATACGTATATAAATATCCACTTTTTATAATAGTGAATAACATAAATTTTTTTATAATATATTTGAATATCAGATATCCGTATCTTATTTTTGAATATGGATTCAGATACAAACGGATAATATCCAATCCGTTTGCACTCCAGCCAATACCATGGTTAATTCTCAAAATTTTGCACTAAGATGAGAATTGATGAGAATTGGTGCGGGAATTAAATTTCAATTGATTTCAAATCCCACCCATTTTCACTTAGAATGAATGACATTAACTCGAATCTTTGAACCAAGAGTTGGTCCAACAATTTTCAAAACAAATAGTCCAAATAAAATAGTGTTTGTTTTGTTATTGTTGCGCTTTGGAAATATGCGAGCAACAATAACTAAGCTCGCTTTGGAAACAACAACCTTAAAATTTGTTTGCCTTTATGTAAACAGCAATTTGATTAGAAATATCTTTTCACATTATGCCTTTGACTCGTTACATATTCAATTACATAGTTATTTTTGTGGAAAATCATGAAGTGAATGATAAAAGTGTAGTGATGTTCTATCATGTGTCGTAGCGTGTCCAGTACAAGTACCATACCGTGTCGTACTCGCACAGTACTAATTTCAAACACAACACTAAAACTTGCTTAGACATATTTTTATTTTCTGTAAAATAGGTTTAAATTGTTTAAAATAATAATAATAAAATACAATATTTTGGAAAAATGTCAAAAAAATAGTGAATAAAATGTTTAGATTGTTTACATTTTTCTTCATTTTTATTTATCATTGTTTCTCGACCTGTCATGTTTTTTTTTCTTTTTCTTTTGGGTTGTTGTATATTTGTTGTATATATATTTTTATAATTCATGTTATGATTTTTAGCCATAAATTAACACACATAAATTAATTAATAAATTAATTAATCTGATAACATGCATTTATAAAATAAAAATGCAATTGAACTAAACACACACACACACATATATACACAGTTGATCATGGCGCGAATGAATTTTAAATGGATTTCTCTAAAAATCTGTGTTTTGATAGTTGAAGAAAACATACACAATTTCTAAACTATTAACCGTGTATAGAAGTCCGAAGTCGTACACGGTTCAGTATTAACAAATTGTGTACAAATATTTGTGATTTCCGGACATGATTCAATACAAACTATGTGTGTGGGAGAACTAAATACTTATTTTTTTAACTATTTTTTGAAATAGGGGGGCACAGAAGGGTATTGTATCACTACTCTTTCCCTTATAGTGAAACTCAGGAAAATAATTTCCGGACAAAAACAATAAACTCAGGAAACAAAATAATGTAAATTATTCAATTAAAAAAAATAGAATACAATCATCTAATAATTAATTTCTAAGTTGCAACAGTAACACACTCTTCATGGATTTTATCCATTATTTTAATCTTTGTCGATCGGATCTAGTGAAACATAGTTTGAATATTAGAATACCGAACAATGTCATCCGTAATGAGCTTACTTCATGCGGCCTTTCAATTCTTCGGGTGCGTATCAGGTGGTCGCGTGATGGTCCCCCCACGCGGCCTTTCAATTCTGCGGGTGCGTATCAGCAGAAAATTTAGAACCATAAAGTAATAACAAATCAGGATCATGCATTTACATATTAATTGTGTAAGGCAAAATTATGATTGCAATAATTGCATCAAAATTAAAATGGTTCATGTTTTCTTGGCCTTATTTGTGCATCACATTTTTAATTGATTTTCAAAATCTAAACTGTCAATTTGCACTACTCAACATAATTTCCATATTAAAATGTTCTTGATGAACAAAATTTTTTGGGAAGTTTTTTACTATTTTTATCAATAGGTGCAAAATCATTGTCTTTTTGTTTTAGACCATCCAAAAACAATGAATTTGTATCTATCTAAAAATATAGAATTTTTTTTCTAAAAAATATAATATTGAGTTTACAAACATATCACTATATGATGATCATGTTGAACTATTTATATTGACTATTATGACTTCGAAAAGATAGACAAAAATGCGAGGCACAAATGAGGCATTTGAATCCTACTAAGCTACATATATACGAGCCAGGCTAATACGCTTATATAAGAATTTCAAAACAAGATCCTTAATTATAAGTCATTTTTGCATTTTCAAAATTCAAACAGTCGATCCGAACAGTTCAACATGATCTCCATATTAAAATGTGTTTGGAGACCAAATTTTACATTTTTTAAAATTTGTTTACTATTTTTTAAGGTAGGCAGAACATCCATTAATTTAGAAGATTCTGGACCATAAAATTAAAACAATGATTTTCAACCTATCTAAAAAAATCGTAAACAAATTCCAAAAAATGTAAACTTTTATCTACAAGTACATTTTAATATGGATATCATGTTTAACTGTTCGGATCTACTGTTCGGACATTGAAAACGCATAAATGACTTAAAAACATATGGTATTTAAGTTCTTATATAAACGTATTAGCCGGACTCTATATATACACATAAACATAAACATAAACATAAATATATAAATATATATAGAAGTTGGCTAAGATCAAAGTGGTATGATCAAGGTCTTGGTGCTACCAATTTAGTTTTGTGATTTTGAAGTCCAAATAGTTGATTTGAAGTGTCCAATGTATTCTCCATATTAAAATGTGCTTGGAGACTAAATTTTACATTTTTTTTGAATTGTTTTACTATTTTTTATGAATTTTTGAAAATCACTGTTTTTCATAATAATAAATAAATAAATAAAATCTGAAAAATAGTGATTTTTAAAAATCCATAAAAAATAGTAAAAAAATTTCAAAAAATGTAAAATTTGGTCCTCGAGCACATTTTAATATGGAGAACACGTTGAGCACTTCAGATCGACTATTTGAACTTTGCAAATTGCAAAAACGAATTGGTAGTACCAAAGCTTTGGTCATACCAATTTGATCTTAGCCAACCTCTCCCTCTCTATATATATAGAGGTTGGCTAATATTAAAACGTTTGTTCCGGAGTCGTGGTTCAACCAGTTGGTTTTCGATTTTCAAAGTCTAAACAGTCGATCCAAACTGTTAGACGTAATCTTTATATTAAATTGTGCTTGGAGACCAAATTTTACTATATTTTAGATTTTTTTACTATTCATTAAGTCATTTTTAAAATCGCTAAATTTAATAAACAGTGAAAAATTTCTAGATCGTTGAAAACATCGATTTTAAAACTAACTTAATAAATAGTAAAAAAGTTCCAAAAACATGTGAAATTTGTTCTCCAAGTACATTTTAATATAGATTGAATGTTGAACGGTTTGGATCGACTGTTTTGACTTTAAAATGTAAAAACTGAACCGTTTGTTCCACGGTCTAGGAACAAACATTTCGATATTAGCCAACGTGTCTCTATCTCTCTCTCTCTCTATATATATATATATACACATACAGAGATTGGCGAAGTTCAAAGTATTATGACAAAGACCTTAGTACTACCAATTTGTTTTTGCAGTTTTCAAAGTTCTAGTTGATTTGAAGTGCTCAACATGTTCTCCATATTAAAAGTGTTTGGATTAGTGATGTAAACGGAGCGAATTCGGAAAGGATAATGCTAATATCAAATCGATATCCACATTTCAATGAGCGGATATGAATACGGATATATAGTAAAATGTATATCAAAATGAAAAACCATATCCACGTGAAACAGATACATACGGATACGAAGTGGATAATTCACAAATACGGATTCGAATACATATACAAAATAAATAATTGTTGAAAAATTGAGTCATATGAATAATTCACTCTAATAATCTGTTTATATAATTGATATAAGTTTTGTAATCAAAATAGACCTTTTTTATTTTAATATTGCAAAGAACAAAAATGAAAAAAGTTTACAAAATTGCATGTCATAAATCACAAAAACACATATCCGATCCGACCTCAAACCAGCAAATGGTCCCCACGTGGGAATTCAAAGTATGAATTGGAGGCTACAATGCTACATTATCACGTGATTTTGGATTTGGAAAGTAAATATTATACCCGTGTCAACCGGATATCCGCAACGTTTTTCCATTAGAAAAATTATCCGGATCCAAATTCAAATCCGGCTCTGTTCTTCTCATTAGATAAATGTCCGAATCTGAATCGGTTAATTATCTGCTCTATTTAATTCGAATATAGATAACAAACGATTTTGAACCGAATAAGCTGAATCCGTTTACACGTACCCTTAGCTAGGAAACCAAATTTTACATTATTTTTTTTTATTTTTCACTAAATTTTTATGAATTTTTAAAAATCAGTTTTTCAGATTTTTTTTATCAGAAATACAATAATTTTTAAAAATTCATAAAAAATAGTAAATAATTAAAAAAAAATGTAAAATTCGGTATCTAAACACACTTTAATATGGAGAATATGTTGAGCACATTAAATCGACTATTTGAACTTTAAAAACCGAAAAAACAAATTGGTAATACCAAGATCTTTGTCATATCACTTTAATTAACATTAGCCAATCTCAATATATATAGATAGACGCACACACACATATACATACATACATACATATATATATATATATAGAGTGAGGCTACGGTACTATGCATAGCACGGTTTGGTCCGTGCTTCGGCTCAATATTTGAGTTTTGAAAATTCTAACGGTCGATCCAAACGGTTCAACTTGATTATAAAATGAATATGTACTTGCAAACCAAATTTTACATTTTTTCGAATTTTTTAACTATTTTTTTAGATAGGTAGAATATCACTTGATCTGAAAATTCTGGACCATCCAAAAACAGTGATTTTCTACCTATCTAAAAAAATAGTAAAAAAGTTCGAAAAAATGTAAAATTTGGTTTGCAAGTACATATTCATTTTATAATCATGTTGAACGGTTCGGATCGACCGTTAGGATTTTGAAAACTCAAATATTGAGCCGTAGCACGAACCAATCTGTGCTATGCATAGTACCGTAGCCTCACTCATATATATATATATATATATATAACACACACACACACACAAACACATATATATATGATTTTTAAGGATGCATATAATTGATCTTAAGCAAGGAAGGATGACATACCTTCCAGGAGCTCTATCAACGAACCAACTTTTTTCATTACCGCCCGAAGGTCGAGAACTTAAACAAATGATATCCGGAGGTGCTTCCATAGAAACTCTTTCATGAAGTCCAACTTCTAGATCATCTGTTCTATTAAATTCTATTTGATTAATGGGCTCGAAAGTAATGCGCGTCGCAGTACCACCAGAAGGACGTGGCTGTTCACTAGGAATTTGTCTGCAATGCCAGCTCCCCTGTACTTCGTCAGTTTTAACAATTAATACGGTTTCAACATGATCTCTATTTTAAAATGTGCTTGGAGACCAAATTTTACACTTCTCAAAATTTGTTTACTATTTTTTAAGGTAGGTAGAACATCCATTAATTTAAAAGATTATGGACCATAAAAAACAATGGTTTTCAACTTATCTAAAAAAATCGTAAACAATAACAAGTACATTCATTAAACTTTTATCTACAAGTACATTTTAATATGGATATCATGTTTAACTACTCGGATCGACTGTTCGGACATTGAAAACGCAAAAATGACTTAAAAACATATGGTGTTTAAGTTCTTATATAAACGTATTAGCCGGACTCTATATATACACAAACATAAACATAAATATATAAATATATATAGAGGTTGGCTAAGATCAAAGTGGTATGATCAAGGCCTTGGTGCTACCAATTTATTTTTGTGATTTAAAAATTCAAATAGTTGATTTGAAGTGCCCAACGTATTCTCCATATTAAAATGTGCTTGGAGACTAAATTTTACATTTTTTTGAATTGTTTTACTATTTTTTATGAATTTTTGAAAATCACTGTTTTTCATAATAATAAATAAATGAATATAATCTGAAAAATAGTGATTTTTAAAAATTCATAAAAAATAATAAAAAAATTCAAAAAATGTAAAATTTGGTCGTCGAGCACATTTTAATATGGAGAACACGTTGAGCACTTCAGATCGAATATTTGAACTTTGCAAATTGCAAAAACGAATTGGTAATACCAAAACTTTGGTCATACCAATTTGATCTTAGCCAACCTCTCCCTCTCTATATATATAGAGGTTGGCTAATATTAAAACGTTTGTTCCGGAGTCGTGGTTCAACCAGTTGGTTTTCCGATTTTCAAAGTCCAAACAGTCGATCCAAACCGTTAGATGTAATCTTTATATTAAATTGTGCTTGGAGACCAAATTTTACTATCTTTTAGATTTTTTTTACTATTTATTAAGTCAGTTTTAAAATCGCTAATTTTGATAAACAGTGAAAAATTTCTAGATCATTGAATACATCGATTCTAAAACTAACTTAATAAATAGTAAAAATGTTCTAAAAACACGTGAAATTTGTTCTCCAAGTACATTTTAATATAGATTGAATGTTGAACGGTTTGGATCGACTGTTTTGACTTTAAAAATGTAAAAACTGAACCGTTTGTTCCACGGTCTAGGAACAAACATTTTGATATTAGCCAACGTGTCTCTATCTCTCTCTCTCTCTATATATATATATATACACATACAGAGATTGGCGAAGTTCAAAGTATTATGACAAAGACCTTAGGACTACCAATTTATTTTTGCAGTTTTCAAAGTTCTAGTTGATTTGAAGTGCTCAACATGTTCTCCATATTAAAAGTGTTTGGATTAGTGGTGTAAACAGAGCGAATTCGGAAAGGATAATGCTAATATCAAATCGATATCCACATTTCAGTGAGCGGATATGAATATGGATATATATAGTAAAATGTATATCAAAATGAAAAACTATATCCACCTCAAACAGATACGTATGGATACGAAGTGGATAATTCACAAATACGGATTCGAATACATATACAAAACGAATAATTGTTGAAGAATTGAGTCATATGAATAATTCACTCTAATAATCTGTTTATATCATTAATATAAGTTTTATAATCAAAATAGAACTTTTTTATTTTAATATTGCAAAGAACAAAAATAAAAAAAAGTTCACAAAATTGCATGTCATAAATCACAAAAACACATATCCGATCTGAGCTCAAACCAGCAACTGGTCCCCACGTGGGAATTCAAAGTATGAATTGGAGGCTACAATGCTACATTATCACGTGATTTTGGATTTGGAAAGTAAATATTATACCCGTGTCAACCGGATATCCGCAACGTTTTTCCATTAGAAAAATTATCCGGATCCAAATTCAAATCCGGCTCTGTTCTTCTCATTAGATAAATGTCCGAATCTGAATCGGTTAATTATCTGCTCTATTTAATTCGAATATAGATAACAAACGATTTTGAACCGAATAAGCTGAATCCGTTTACACGTACCCTTAGCTAGGAAACCAAATTTTACATTATTTTTTTTTATTTTTCACTAAATTTTTATGAATTTTTAAAAATCAGTTTTTCAGATTTTTTTTTATCAGAAATACAATGATTTTTAAAAATTCATAAAAAATAGTAAATAATTAAAAAAAAATGTAAAATTCGGTATCTAAACACACTTTAATATGGAGAATATGTTGAGCACATTAAATCGACTATTTGAACTTTAAAAACCGAAAAAACAAATTGGTAATACCAAAATCTTTGTCATATCACTTTAACATTAGCCAATCTCAATATATAAATAGATAGACGCGCGCACACACATATGCATACAAACATATATATTTATACACACACACATATATATATATATATATATGATTTTTAAAGATGCATATAATTGATCTTAAGCAAGGGAAGGATGACATACATTCCAGCATAATGATTACCGCCCGAAGGTCCAGAACTAGGAGGTGCTAGCCTTTTACGATTTTTTAGTTTCTTATACCTGCAACGAGGAGGTCCAGAACTTAGACAAGGAGGTGATGCCTTAAGGAGCCTCCGTGGAGGCTGTTCACTAGGAATTTCTTCATCATCGAAACAACTTTCTTCATCAACGAAACAACTTTCTTCGTCAACGAAACAACTTTCTTCATTATCGCTTTCTTCATTATTGAAGCAAATTTCTTCAGTAACGGGCATCGCAGTGCCACCAGAAGAACGAGGCTGTTCACTAGGAATTTGTCCTGCATTGCCAGCTCCCCTGTACTTTGTCAATTTTAACAATTAATACGGCTTCAATTCAAATGCAGCATATATATATATATATGGAGAATATATTGAGGACATTAAATCGACTATTTGAAGTTTAAAAATCGAAAAAACAAATTGGTAATACCAAAATCTTTGTCATATCACTTTAACATTAGCCAATCTCAATATATATATAGATAGACACACACTGACACACACATATACATACATATATATATATAGGGAGAGAGAGAGAGAGAGAGAGTCTCTACATATATATATACACACAAACACAGACACACAGACATATATATATATATATATATATATATATATATATATATATATATGATTTTTAAGGATGCATATAATTGATCTTAAGCAAGGAAGGATGACATACATTCCAGTATAATCATTACCGCCCGAAGGTCCAGAAGGTGCTGCATTTCTTCTTCTTCTACGAGGAGGTGCTTCCGTAAAAGATTTTTCTTGATTATTGGGCGTAACAGTAACGGTTGTCGCAGTACCACCAGAAGGACGAGACTGTTCACTAGGAATTTGCTCTGCATTGCCAGCTCCCCTGTACTTTGTCAATTTTAACAATTAATACGGTTTCATTTTCAAATGAAGCATATATATCATTTTCAGTTGCAAGGATCCATGTAATTGAATTTAAACAAGGATGACATACATTCCAGGAGCTTCTTGATTACCGCCCGAAGTTTCTTCATCATCGAAACAACTTTCTTCATCAACGAAACAACTTTCTTCGTCAAGTGAAACCTCCATTGTACTTGGTAGCCCTGATAATTAATTCAAGAAAGAAACACATGTAAGTTCATTGATTTTCATTGGAAAGCCAACAGATTGAAGCTAGTCCAGCAGAGTGTTGCTATATTGTAGAAGCTAATTAATCAAACCTGGGCTTACCTAGCAAAACCATGCTTTTTAATTGCAAACTTACAGCTAATATATCCAAAACACATTAATCATTGGTTTTTGGTTTTTGGTTTTTGGAGGAACAAAGTCAGCAGAAGAAAATCCAACAGCAGCTCGTGACAATTAATAAGGGCAAGAATGAACAACTTACAAATACTTACGAGTGTCGTCGATCGAGATCTCAGTTCCGGATTGAGAAGATATATAATTGCTAATGAGTTTGCGACCACAATTTGGGAGCCATTATAGTTGAAGCTTCAAACATTTACTTTGGAAGGGCATGCATTTTAATAATGGGAGTTTACTGTACAGTCGTTTTATATTACTAATAATTATATAAATATATAACTTTTTAGTAGGTACCTGTAATTGCTTCCCGTACATGGGTGTTTAAGATTTTTTTTTTTTACTATTTTGTTTGTATAAACACAATTACTGGTGTAAAAACGTTATGTGACATGACTAACACGTCATGATTTGGTCAGGTGTTGTGATAACCTTTTGTTTCATGTTACGTGACTAAAATAATGGAGGTCAATCACGTCACCGTTAATAATGTTTTATTTATTTTAATTATCAAGCTAAAATTTTAAGCTAGTTTATGACATAGGCAAGTCTAATTATCTGGTTGAGTCATTTTCTACTATTCAGAGAATGCAGGGGAAATGATCATTTTAGTCTTCAACAAGAGGATAATTATAAATTAAGTGAATTGTAGTAAAAGTTATTATATTTATATGAAAATTGGGAAAATATTAAAGTGTTTCCATTTGGATGGAAAAGTGTTTTATTGTTTTGATGGGGAAATAGATAATTAAGATGCCGTTTATAATTTTATCTTGACAGCCACTGTGCGAAGATTTTTAAAAAAAATGGCGAAATAGATAATTTAAAAAAAAAAATTGATGGATATGCGTTTCATCCATGTGCATTTATATTGAGGAAAATATGACTTCAGGGATTCTATTAGTTGTGGCAAGTGTTATGCATCTTTGCCGTGTCATACAGATATGGGTGCCCAGTAACTATTAATTGTGGTGCTTCACAGTTCCATAAACAGACACCACACGGTTATTATATCGATCTTCAAACAATCCTTATTAAGATGAGAGAATTATTATGCGTTCATCTGTTTTAATTTACTCTTCATTCACTTTTCCATTTCTTTTCTCAAAGGGCACAAAATGTATACTCGCAGTCCGCTTGAATAAATATTATTTTCCCCAAAATAATAAAGTGCCAGCTGCCCTCTTGCATCACAGCATCACACACATATTAACAACGAAAAGTCAACTCTTCATGCCTTTGAAAATTTCTTTTCTCGAAGGGCCCAAAATGTGTACTCCAATCAGCTGGATTTGCGGATCGATCCGTAAACCAAGTCATTAGTATATTTCTATTTGACATCAATATTTTATTGACAGGAAATTTCCAGTGAGTGTGGTTGCCTGTGCATGGAGCACAGAATGCTCAGTCTGTAATAATGCTTTTTTTTTCTTGCTTCTTTTAGCTAGTCATAATAGTAATTGTAAGCCAAGCTTTGGGGTTGGATTTTTAGTTTGAGACATCCAACCTATGATGTTAAACGTGTCTTGCTGAACCCTTGATACTGTATAAGGATACGCGTGTGTGTACTGAGGCTATTTGGATATTCTCACCTGGCGCTTTTAGCATGAATTTTTCGCTGATTTCTTTAGTTAGGGAACTCATAATTGTTATTGGCAAAAAGTTCTGGTAATAAATACATTTGTGGGCTGTTTCGTAGCCTTTTTCTTAAAAAAAAAATACACAAAAGATGAACGACTTCTCAAATTTTTAATTTACCTCCAACTTTCTCTTGGATCGATTGTTTGGACTTTAAAAATTGCAAAACTAAATTGTTGTAAGATTTATTAGAAATGTAATTACATATGTGTGAAATGAATGAGTTTTTTATATTTAATTTGTAAAATATAATTAAACTAATTATTATATTAGTAATATCCGTTATTCATCCGCTACCGTTTCGTTATCCGATAATATTAACGGGTAAGGGTAGAATAGAATAAGATCAATTTTTAATGAGTATGGATATAAAAATGCCTCCACCCAACCCGTACCGTACTCATTGAAACCCCTTCTGGCAGTAACATTTTAAAATCCTCAATTTGCACATTAACTTTTTAAAACTCTTAGTTGCACATGGCATTTAATTATGATCCAGTAGTTGTGCAGGCGCCTTGTGATGGGATATCATCGAGACAGCCATCGAAAGCTATCTTTAATCTTTTGATATTAAGAGTCAATTAATTAATTTTAGATCAAGTGATTTTCTATCTATCTAAAAAAATAGTAAAAAAATTCTAGAAATGTAAAATTTTATTTGCAAGTACATATTCATATGGAGATCATGTTGAATGGTTCGGATCGACCGTTAGAATTTTGAAAACTCAAATATCGAGGCGTAGCACGGAGGCCCTCTATGCTACGCGTAGTATATTAGTCAGATTCTATATATATAAATAGAGAGAGAGAGAGAGAGAGAAAGAGATCAAAATTCAAACTAAACCAAAAAAAATGTTTATTAAGATAAGAGAAACTTTATGCGTCCACCCGTTTTAGTATTCATCAATTTTTCCATTAAGATAAGTGAAAGCATGTGAGAGCATGTGAAAGCATCCGTGCCCGCAGTCCCCATAAGTAGATATTGTTTTCTACATTAAAAGTTTGGCAGCACTTGCATGACACACAGATTAATTAATAACTAAAAGTCAACTTCTGTTGCTTAATTTGCGGCCTAAAGGGGGAGAAGATTTTTTGAGAAAAAATATGAGAAGATGTATACGCGAATCACCTGTATTTGCGGATCGGTTAATTATAGTATGCTACCTCTGCCTGACACTATTCCACTCCCAGCAATCTCCAAAACTTATTTCCAAAAGATAAGCTTCTCTTGCTTTTTAGGTCTAAATATAGTTTTTAGCTGTATCTGTATCTGAAGACACATTTGTTCAATTTTCACTTAAATCGAACTTGGAATATGCTGTTCAAATTTAGATAGAAGAACATGTAATTATGCTTGCACATATAAACATAATTATGAAAGTCAAAATAGAAACTGAAAGAAAATATCAGAACAACAATGAAAAGTCTGTTCACAAAAAGGATTTTAGTAAAGCATACTTTGAAGGACCCGCTGAATGGTTTTATGACCTAAGGGACAAAAACTGTCGCACAATTATTGGGGCAAAAAAAAATAACAATTACATGTGAATCTAATATTTGATGAACGACTTCTCAAATTTTTAATTTACTTCCAACTTGCTCTTGGAATTGCTGAAAAGTAGGGAAATTGCCTCAGAAAATCATCATTGGCTTAAATTTAAGAAGGATATTAACTAGTATCCAAAATGTCTTTTTCCATGAGATTCATTTTGATGCAATTTTTTGTAATTACCATGATAGTACTGTTTATTTAGAGAAAAAATAGCATGCATATAAAATATAGGGAGCGACTAACAGTCCCCCTTAAAAATCCTCTAAACGTCCCCCTAGGTAGTTAAGCATTAACTATCTCATGAACCACTAACTACTTGGAGGACCACATATATTTGAAAAAATTTACAACTGGCCCATGCATAAATGGATATTTATACGCGTAAGTATTAATATATAATATATCAAATATTCATACTTAAGACATCAAGTATTAAAAACAAAAGACGTCATTAACTTGTTTTCCTCTCTAATCACACACCCATCTGCTACACATTTTTAGAGGTGGTTTTTTTTATCCGTTTAATCTTGTCAATATTTCTGATAATCTGTGAGGAATTTTGCAAATCTAAAACCACGAACGTTTTCTACGTAATTTTCTCTTTCAAATGAGATCCATGATAAAGTACTTTCGGGTTCTCCATCGTTCAAGTATTCATACCTCGTCATGCAAGTATTCATATCTCGTCGAGAAAGTATTTCATACCTCGTCGTGTAAGTATTCATACCTCGTCGAGCAAGTATTCATACCTAAGATACCAAATATTTCTAAAAAAATTGAACATATAAACTTTTTTTTATCTCTCTTATCACATACCCATCTTTTACACGTTTTTAGAGGTGGATTTTTTTCCATTCAATCTCGCCTATATTACTAACGATCTGTGAGAAATTTTGCGAATCTAAAACCACGAACGTTTTCTACACAATTTTCTCTTTCAAATGAGAAAATGACTTTTGGATTCTCCGTCGCACAATTATTCATACCTTGTCGAGCAGTATTCATATCTTACAATTTAAGTATAAATAGTTTCATGTATCAAGTGTTTGTACCTAACATATTCTATGAAAAAATTATTTATTTTTCATATGGCACTGGATGACGTCTCAAAGTATTAATATCAAGTATTGCAAGTATTTATACCTTGTCATGCAAGTGTAAATAGTTAATATGTCAAAGTGTTTGTACCTAACAGATTTTATAATTTTTTTTCCATCACTAGTACAAAAAAGCCCTTCACTGACCCTCAATCACCGACGGTTCTGTTATCTAAACAGTCAGTGGTGAGCAACTTACCAACACTGACGTTTTATTAGCCGAAGCATCAGTGTTGCTCATATCCTTCACTGACTGTTCAATTAAATAACAGTCAGTGTAGAGTTACTACACTGACGGTTTTACAAAACCGTCAGTGAAGAGCACCTACACTGACGGGTTTTAAAACCGTCAGTGTTGAGTAACTACACTGACGGTTATGAAAACCGTCAGTGTTGGTTACCTACACTGACGGTTTTTAAAACCCATCAGTGTAGGTAACAAACACTGACGGTTTTAAAACCCGTCAGTGTAGGTGACCGACATTGACGGTTTCTAAATCCGTCAGTGTTGGTTACCTACACTGACGGATTTTTAGAACCGTCAGTGTAGGTGCTATTCACTGACTGTTTTTTAAAACCGTCAGTGTAGGTACTCTACACTGATTGGTTTTTCAATTGAACCGTCAGTGAAGGTACCAAACTCCAGCTATTAATCTGTTTGTTTTTTTTTTTGCGTTTTTCGCATTTCAGCAACCAAATTATAATGAAAATTTTATTAGTGATATTTATGCAATATTTAATTTTATAGCATGTTTATTGCTTAATTAAATGATTTTAACACATTAAATTATATAGCATTACATGCATGTTGTTTATATGACTCATATCTTCTATATATGTATGAACTTGAAACATAAACTCTTGTTTCATAAGTTAATGAAGACACACGGGAATAAAAATTTATAACTATTTGAGAATAAAATTGCAATGCTTGTTTATTAGAATGAACATATTATATTTAATAAGTATGATTAGTGAAATTTAGCCAATTAACATCAAATTTTGACTTTAATTTTAGAAAATATTTTGTAATGAAAATTTTATTAGTAATATTTATGTAATAATTAATGTTATAACATGCTTATTACTTTAAATTCAACTTTCAGAAAGTATTTTTTTAAAATTAAAAATCAGACATAATCTATGACGGCGTTCAAGTTGACCAATTATTGAACTCAACTCCTAAATTTGATGACCCAATTTATATGTCTTCCTTCTTATAGATCTTATTTTAATGAAGACATGTTGCATATATATGTTTGTTGGATTTGTTCCTCTCCCCCCCCCCCCAGTACCCGTCTCGTGTTATCGGTTTTTAGTTTGAAATCCCCTTTTTCAAGAAAAAAATAGTAAATAGTTTATTCACTATGATATGTTTATCATATGTTTCAATATAATGAAATTCAACTGAAGATTCTATATCTAACTATATTAAAATATGTTATATAAAATTTGAAAAGATTGGTCTTAATAAAAAATAAAAAAATAAAGAAGAATAGATAAAGATACAATCTGAGATTCGATTCAATCAATTTTTGAGTTTCATTTGAAAAAAAAATGAATAAATTGAAAAAAAAGATAAATGTAGAACTTTCGATTATTTAATAATCAATTAAAAAAATATAAATATATAAAATAAGCAAGTATAAAAAAATATGAAATAAAAAAGTAAGTCTAAAATATAAAATAGCAATATAAATAGCAATATTTTGTAAATAAAAATATAGTAAATCAAAATATTTATTTTTTTTTTATAATTAATTATAAATATAAATTTAAGGAGTCAATTAATGATGTTTGAACACATGCTTTTTATTGTAACATTTCCATAAGGAGTAAAATCATCCAAGAAATAAAAGTAGCGAATAATAAAAAAGCAACTCAACAATTTCAATAAAGTTACCCATGAAATGAGAGCTATCACATAAAATACTATACTAATTCTCTAACCAATCAGAATACTTGCTTGCACCCTTTTCAAACAACCTCTGTAACAGTTCCTCCCGTGACTTCACGAGCCCAGGAGAAAAGAAGATGAGATGGTAGGAGAAAAAGGTTCAACCCCACTTTTTATATCAAGCACCGACGTCAGGAGGACGGACTCTTTCTTGTCACTGTGCCGAATCAATGAAATGAATCGATCGGGTTTGTTTATATCTTCACTGACGGTTTTTTTTTTAGAACCGTCAGTGTTCTAAGTATCACTGACGGGTTTGTTTGGAGAACCGTCAGTGTTCATATTTTCACTGACGGATTTTTTCGGAGCCGTCAGTGTTGCCTCATTTACTGACGGGTTTTTTTTGGAGCCGTCAGTGATTCATTTTCCCTGCGGTAGAGGCTGCTATGTTTTAGATGGATTTTGAAAGTTGTTGTAGTAAGAAACAAACGAAACGAAAGAAAGAAATAAGGCTGTTATGTTTTTTTTGGTTTGAACATTTCATTGAACACATGTAATACATTAATTTATTTAATAATATCAAGTTAAAACTTCAAATCTTTCAAGTTTTTACAAATACAAATTTAATAATTACAAGATAATGCAAGAAGGGAATCCAATTAAGTAATTTGTGGATATTTTACAATACAATTAAGTCTTCCAAAATTTATAATATATTTTTAAACTTTGATTAGTTGTTAAGGAAGTACGTACATAAATAAATAATATGATAATTTAATTTATGTTTAACAAAATAAAAATATGTTAATTAGAAACTTAGAATTTTGTAATTTAAATTGTAGATAGATTTCATGTTAGTCTTGAGAGGAAAGTGAAATTAATTTCACTTGTATATTTAAAAATAAATTGTTAGGGATGTATAACTATTTGAGAATAAAAATTTATGCGTATATTTTGTAAGATATTTAATAATTAAGTTTATTTGTTTAAATTGAATTTATAGATGCAATAAGTATTTTATCATTGTAATTCATAAAATATAAAAATAGGATTGGAATTATATTTGGTAAGACGTTCGTTGTATAGTGTTTAAAAGTTTGTTAATGATGGAATGGAAAACCTAATACAACGTAAATTACTAATTAATTGTTTCATCGAAAAATTGCAATGCTTGTTTATTAGAATGAACATATTTTATTTAATAAGTATGATTAGTAATTTATGTGATTAGTGAAATTTAGCCAATTAACATCAAATTTTTATTTTTATTTTAGAAAATATTTTGTAATGAAAATTATATTAGTAATACTTATGCAATAATTATAGCATGGTTATTGCTTAATAAAATGATTTTAACACATTAAATTATATAGCATTACATGCATGTTGCATATATGACTCACATCTTCTATGTATGAACATGAAACATAAATTCTTGTTTCATGAGTTAATGAAGACACACAGGAATATGTCGTCCGTGGGTCGATCGAAACCGTTTAAATTAAAGAGCACTGCATTTATTGTCTTGCATCCAAGTTTGATCAAAATTTATTTTTATTTACTCATCCATCTAGTTGACTGAAAATTGAAGCATCGTATGGCCATCAAAACTTCGTGTTGGATCGAAGATTATACATAATAAAACTTCTGAACTTTTATGATGGTTACGTTCAACGTTCTCTGATCAGAGTCAAAATAACGATGATTTACGTAGGGTTTTGGCTTATGTTTTACATATTTTCTCACACTTATGTTTAATTAATTAGAGAAAAAGGCTAATGTCACCCTTCTTTATGTTTTATTGCAGAAAACAGGTTTTGGGACTATTTTACACCAAATGGAGCTAGAATCGGGTCAATCGGATCAGCGACGCTTATCGACGAAGTCTCTGTTACGGTCCGTATTGCCTAATACGGACCAGGCCTAGCACAGACCAGAAGATAGCGCTGGAAGCATTAAACCCTAACCGTCAAGGTCCTAATACAGACCGTATCAACTGATACGGTCCATATCCGAAGGCATCTCTTGGGGAATAACTACCGACAGCTGTTTCCAGATCAGTTTCTTAGCCCCTACTCAACCTCCAGACGTCCCTCCACTCCTATATAAAGCCCCTGGGCAGAAGAAATAGTTATCTTTGTAATTAGGGTTAGATTTGATTAAAGAGAGAAGAGAGGAGTGCTTGTAATGATGCCGTTCCGCGGCTAAGTTCCTTTTCTTAGGGCTAGGCAGTAAACCTTGTTATTCATGATGTTTTGATATATATATTTCGGTTGATTATGGTTTCTTGTTGTTGTATCAAAATGTTTTTGTGATTTACTATCTCTTCATCTAACTTCAATGATCTAGTTTGAGTCCATTAGGGTAGTGACAGTACTTTAATGGTAAGAGAAACTATTTGTATGAATTAGCCTCGTTGAGATCTATTAGGTTTATGTGAAGAAAACCTTAGCGGGGAAACCATAAACCAGACCAACAAAACGCGTACCAAATTCTATCACTTGCGTAAAGAAAATTGCAATGATCTGTGTAGAAATTTGGGGTTTTTAGAGATCAGTTATTTGCGTAAGAAAACTCGCAGTGTCCTATGTAGAATCTCGATGAAAGATCTGTCATTTTTGCGTAACATAAATCGCAGTGACCTATGTGGTGTCTTTCATAAAACAACAACAGGAAATCAGACGCAACAGGAATATATTGTCAAGGCGGATTGAGTAGCAATGGTGTGCCGAAACCCTAGGAATTCTCATCTCTATCTTTATTTTAATTACTTTTAATTGCTTCCTAATTTACATTGATCACAACAACATCTCTCAATTTTCAGATTTCGTCTAGCCTTTCGAAAGATTGCAATTCGATCGCTCAAAGCACTGAACCAATATTACCTGTGGATCGACCTCGATTATACTACTCGATAGGATTGTGCGCTTGCAGTCCGAACCAATAGCATTTCCGAGTTTATAAATATTAAAAGAAATATTGCTCTCTTTTGAGTGATCATTCTCCCTTGATCATTTTAAAATAGATTTGGAATGATTTCACTGCAGATCGACCGTTGATTTCCCGCGTGAAAATGAACGGTCTGATTTCAAACTTTATTTTATGTTGATTTTGTTGTCATTTTTTTGTCATTTTTGATTCACTGACGGTTTTTACTACGGAACCGTAAGTGTTGATACCTTCACTGACGGGTTTTTGTTTAGAACCGTCAGTGTTGATATACTACACTGACTGTTTTTAATTAGTAACCGTCAGTGTTGTGATCCTATACTGACCGTTTTTATTTCAGAACCGTTAGTGTTGATTTACTGTACTGACTGTTTTTTTTTTTCGGAACCGTCAGTGTTGCTTGATTTACTGATTGTTTTTTGTTGAACCGTCAGTGATTTTTCGCTTCCGGATCTGCCGCGAAATTTTTCATTTTTCCTTCTAAAATTCATTTCCCTCCTCTTTTTTCGAATACACTTACGATCTCCCAAAATCGCTATCTATTCTAAATTCAGTTCTCTCGCGATCTCCCAAAAACCCCAAAATCGGGATCAGCCTCGTTCATTCCCCTCTTCGTTCCCGCCTTGCTGCCTCCGCCTCCGCCGAGCACCCGCTGGAGCGCCCGAGCACCCGCCTTGCTGCCTCGCCCCGCACCCGAGCACCCGAGCTCCTGAGCAAAAACCCCATCTTGCTGTCCTTCTCGTTAGTCAAGTTTGGAGCCGTTCACTGCGCCGTTCCTCGCCCCGCTCAGCCGACCTTCCTCTCCCCGCTCAGCAATTACGGGTAAGAGACTGAACTCTCTTAGTTCTTTCGTGTACCAGTGTTTAGATGTGAAATTGCTGAGCGTTATTTGGGTTTTTCGTGTACCAGTGTTTACTTGGTTGAGCGTTATTTGGGTTTTTCAAGAAGTAAAATTATTGTTTACTGGTTGTTAGGTCTCATAAAATAAGTTAGACCTGTCACCGGATTTATAGCAACATAAGAAAAAAATTAATAAATTGATTGGATCGAAATTAAATTCTCATGAACTATGATTAGCAGCCTTGAAGCTCTGAGTGATGCCTCAGCAATTGAAAACCCCCCTGCACCAAAAATAGAGGCAAATGTGAGTTGATCATGTTTCATTTGAAGCTCTGAGTGACACCTTGAGGGACATACAACCAAAAACAAAAAGGAAATTATCTAGGAAAAGAAGGGTAATTACCAAGGTTTCCAAGAGCATTCTGGCACAGTGCTGTCTAGTCTTCCCTTCCAAAAGATGATTTAAAGAAATGTGTCCATTTTGACATGCTATATTATGGACTACATGGAAGTGTTCTATCAAGTACTTTGCCATGCCCTTGCAACATATTACTTTCTTCGTTACTGGCTTATTAGAAAAATGAAGAACTGAACCAATACCATTACTAGCACACATTTGTTTTTATTTTTGGTGCATAAGAGGTTCTTTTAGTATACAGATTCTTCTAGTATATGATTTATACATGCATAAGATTTTCTTATTAACAATTGGTTTGGTATCAGTTGCGTGCCTTATTTTTCTTTTGCATGATTAAAAAACCAAGGAATGGGTGAACAAATATAATTTACTCTGGCTTACCAAACTACAAAGCATGTGGCTGCTATAAAATAATTTTTGCCCTTCAGGTGTTTGTATCAATTCCCCACTGAAAAGCTGCTGGTTCAAGTATAGAGTTAGATAACCACCCTTTCACAGCTCAGTATGTGCACACAACTGGTACAGTTTGGTACAAGTTCGAACTGGGGTATAAACACAATTAAAGTAGTAATGCATATATTTCTTTATAGCTTGTTCCTGATGTGGTTCACAGTGAGCTTTCAATCTTTCCTCATATCAGACGCATTATTGTGGGGCCCAGCTTGTGAGAATGACACAAAGAACAAAAGAACTTCAGATGGGTGTCGGGTCATAGCCTGAGTTCATTCTCCTATCATCTGAGGACCATGTTGAAGAGGCAATTGATGCAATAAAAGAGGCAATTGACGCAATAAAGGCCAGGAAGGTCTTAGTTGTTCCTACTGATACCCTCTATGGATTTGTATGGGATGACTGGTTAGTTTTTCACAGCCACTCTAAAAGTAAAAAAAGGGTCTTGCAAGTAAAATTTTATTAGTGTTTTTCTCTTACATAATATAAAACCAAGTAAAATTTTATTATTGATCCTGACTGTCGGCTCATCGACTCCATTTGTGTGATGGCTTGTTCAAGGTAATTTTGAAATACCATTTCAACTTGGAGTTCATTTTATTTTATTTATTTTTGTTATAAACTAATTTGCATTGATTCTGAATGTTAAATTTTTCTTCTGTTGTTTTTGAGGTTATTTCATTTGATAATAAGGGATAACTTGAGGAAGCATTTAACATCAGGTACTGCGACACCTAAACTAATTCAAGCTTTGTTATGAAAAAGCTCTTGTAATTACAAATGAGACCGGTACGTACTCTTATTGTGTACCCTCTCATTTAGATATATATGTTTAGTTGGGTAACTAGCTGATCTTAAGGCCTAGAGTTGGCTTTAATTATATCAAACAAAAATTATGCTTTGTGGATGGATTATGATAAAATGAACCCAAGATATAATGGGATTCTTCAGAAAGTATGGTTTTAATTTAATGTGCATTCCAAATCTGTGTGACTTAAGCTAGCTAATTTGTATTTGATACACAGCTAAGTTCTGATATTTACTCTTTCATATTGGTAAGATGCAGTCAATTATAAGAGCATATGGGAACTACTCTGAACTTTTTGTGGTTCACCAAGTTATAAGAGCATATGGGAACTACTCTTCTGGGAACTACTCTTCTGGGAACTACTCTTCTGTGCTTCTTTGAATTTGTTAATAAAATTAAGTCACGTAATGCCAGGGCAAAGGAGCAGAGGGAAGGGGGAGAATAGCAAGAAGGTACATTTGTAGATGCAACTTTTTCATTAACTAAGCATAGTTCATTTGCAGCATTATTTTGTGAAAACTTTCTTAATTAAGATTAAGTAAGCATTAATGTGGCTATTATTTACTTCTTGTTGTTTCTTCAAGTACTACAACCTGAAACTATATAATTACTAAATCAGACCAATTTTTTGGTACAATAGTAACTTATACTAGTATCATTTATTTCAGAAGAGCCTATACAGATGTTCTAAAGCATTACTTTGAGCAGAAATGGATTTCTACTCAAAAACTTTTTGAGCATGAAGAGATGTTTCACAAAATTCTTCAACTTATTCCAGATGAAAGTATGCTAATTATCCTTTCCTGTTAGTTTTTGGACTATATTTGTATACAAATAATGCTTATGTTTTGATTTTTGTAGGGTTTTGACAATTTTATTTGCAGAAATTAGATTTATGAGGTTGATTATGACCCTATGTATTGAAATAGGAGTTGAAAGCTTTTAAATTCAATTATAGAAGTTTCTAATTTGTTGTTGCTTATGTTTTGATTTTTTTAGGTGTTGTTTCGGAGCTTGCTGGTAAGTGGCAAGACAGCGCATTAGAGCATGTAATTACTTACAAGAAATGTAATGGTTTGTTATTAATTTCAGTTGCATATTTTGTTCATATTTGTCATGTAAATTTTGTTACAGTGTGTTTTTTGTTGAATGAATATATTATGTTGTGTTTTTTGTTGAATGAATATATTATGTTGTCTAAATTATTTGTATGATATTTTGTTTAACGTCAATAAATGTTGAATAGTAATATATGGCTAGCAAAAATATGGAGGCTAGCCCCGATACAAACAGAATCATGCCAAATTTTAATATTTTTACTGACGTTTTTAATACCAACACTGACGCCTGAAAAACCGTCAGTGTTGAACACCAACACTGACGCCTGAAAACCGTCAGTGTTGGACACCAACACTGACGCCTGAAAAACCGTCAGTGTTGAGCACCAACACTGACGGTTTTTCAGGCGTCAGTGTTAAACACCAACACTGACGGTTTTTCAGGCGTCAGCGTTGGTGTTCAACACTGACGGTTTTTATAAACCGTCAGTGTTGAACACCTACACTGACTGGTTTTTACCCGTCAGTAAAGGTAACCTGTACTTACGCCGGCTTTACTGGCGCCTCCATAAGCGTCGGTGTAGGGGTTTTTCAAGCGTCGGTGAAGGGTTTTTTTGTACTAGTGCATATAGCACTAGATGATGTCTGAAAGTATTAATATCAAGTATTATAAATATTCATACATCGTCATTCAAGTGTGAATAGTTAATGTATCAAGTATTTGTATCTAACACATTCTATCATTTTTTTTCCTTATGACATTGGATGTTTTTTGAAAGTAATAATATCAAGTATTCATACCTCGTCATTCAAGTGTGAATAGTTCATTATCAAATTTTTGTATCTAACAGATTATATCAATTTGTTTTTTTTTCCCATATGGCATTGGATGACATTTGAAAGTATTAATATCAAATATTACAAGTGTTTATACCTCGTGATGTAAGTGTGAATAGTTCATATCAAATATTTGTACCTAACATATTAAACCAAATTTTAATTTTTTTTTTCATATGACACTAGATGATGTTTGAAAATATTAATATCAAATATTGCAAGTATTTATATCTCGTAATGCAAGTGTAAATAGTTCATATGTCAAGTGTTTGTACGTAACAGATTCTATCAATTTCTTTTTCCTTATGACGCTGGATGACGTTTGAAAGTATAAATATCAAGTATTGAAAGTATTCATATCTCATCATGCAAGTGTGAATAGTTTATGTATCAAGTGTTTGTAACTAACAAATTCTATCATTTATTTTTCTTATGGCATTTAATGTTTTTGGCAAAGTAGCCTGTAAGTATTCATTGCATTCACTAAAATGTCTGATACAATACATCAAATTGAGTAGCTGGGCTAAGCTAAACCCTATGAATACAATATATCTATCTTAATTGCTTAGGATAGCTACTAGATTGATATCTCTAAAGTCCATGACACATCAATATGCCTGACATATACAGTACGAAAAAACTTCATTACACAACAATATGCCTGACATATACAGGTAGAAAAAATGTCCCAAATAACACAATTCCAAGTTTCCATAATTCAGTATTATCATTTCGCTTGAAAAGAAGAAAAATTTCATGATCCGTAGAAGTGAAGTCATACCAGTAAACAAATCCTAGCCATGAGTGTCACTTTCCAGCGCACTAACCGGTCCAAATAGGGTATAAATTCAATAGTCAAATTGAACTCAAATGTATAAATCCAAAAGACAATTAGACAAAGATAAGCCCCCTTTTGTTGCAATTCAATTTCTTTTTGTTAGACGGGTGATCTTTCATTTTCAACTGAACTCTGTCTTGTTAAATCCAAAAATATTTTGACAATTAGACAAAATTGCAGAATAACTTATTAGTTATTACCTTAACACCCTCTGAAAATCCACATTCTTCTTTTGCAGTACAATGATTTATACTTCTCCACCCAAACGAGAGAATTCACTGGTGACACTTGTGCAATGGAGGTTTTCCATGAGTAAGCCAAATTAAATTGAACTATAAGTGCTTTCTCATGTAGAGAGTTACCATAAAAGTTTGCCAGAAACAGAGCAATTTGTTTCTCAGTTTTTTTGGGTACAATTAAAATAAGAAAGAAATCAAATTCATGAATCACCTTTGATTTTATTGCATCAGTAGATGAACAAGGAGACTCTTTTACATTGTCAAGATGAAGGTTCTTTGATTCCTCTGATAACAGTAAGGCCATGGTTCTTGACTTGGCATTTCCATCTATGAAGCATTTCATCAAACGTGTTATGTGCATGTACTTACCCTTACCAAAGAAAATGAGATTTTTTAAAGTTAGAATCAAAGACCACTCACAGAGAGAAATAGTGGAAAAGAGCTGGTCGTGAGGCTTGGGTACTGACTAGTGGGCCCATGAGAACACTTTGGTACTATAGTCATGAATTATGAAGCTATCTATACACGAGAAGAGAGAGAGGGAGGAGGAATGGAAGTATCTAGAGCCGCAGCTAGTTCAATCACCACCACCGCCACCTGTTGCACTAGAGCATCGCCAGCCCTGTCAAATGATGAGGAAATCGAGCGCACTAAGGGACCCGCTAGTAAGTGAGAGTGGCACGTGTATGATGAGGCGATGAAGAAACTTGTTTGGGTGGAGGGGATGCGATCGCACGGAGGGCAAAGGAATAGGTTGGAGAGAGCGAAGGATAGGTGATGCGAGAGGGAAAGAAGAGAAGAGGAGAGCAGTGACGGTCGAAAGGGGTGGGGTGGTGAGAGAGAGAGAGGTGCTAGGTTTGTTTTCTGTTTTTGTTGGAGCTATTTTTTTATTTTTATTTTTTGCCGATTGGAAAAGAGAGTTTGTTAGGAGGACGTTTAGGGGACAAAAGTGAGGGGGACGAAATTATTATTCTAAAATATATATTGCCGTTAATGCTTCATTAGGTACCAAGCTTGATCCTTGTAATTAGACAAATACATAATCCAACAATTTAAGAACGCAACAAACGGTTTTATAGAATTGGGCTATAAATTCCATTTAATGCTCATATAATTGATCCGAACAATTAAAATAATAAACATTCTTCATTTTTGAACTCAATAAATATGAACACCCGTGATGGAACTATGTTCACAGATATTAGCAATAGCTTGGTACAATAATTGCAACAAAATCTCACATAAACACTACCTCAAGGAACTCGTTATAGATGTGATTGTGTACAAATATTTGTGATTTCCGGACACGATTTCGGTACTAATTGTGTGTGTGTGTGGGAGAACTAAATGCTTATTTTTTAACTATTTTTGAAATAGGGGGGCACAGAAGGGTCTTGTATCACTACTAAGTTGCAACAGTAACACACTCTTCATAGATTTTATCCATTATTTTAATCCTTGTCGATCGGATCTTGTGAAACATAGTTTGAATATTACAATACCGAACAATGTCATCCGTAATGAGCTTACTTTGGTCGCTTGATGCTGATGTCCCCCCCACGCGGCCTTTCAATTCTTCGGGTGCGTATGAGCAGGAAATTTAGAACCATAAAGTAATAACAAATCAGCATCATGCATTTACATATTAACTGTGTAAGGCAAAATTATGATTGCAATAATTGCATCAAAATTAAAATGGTTCATGTTTTTCTTGGCCTTATTTGTGCATCACATTTTTACTTGATTTTCAAAATCTAAACTGTCAATTTGTACTGCTCAACATAATTTTCATAATACAATGTTCTTGATGAACAAAAATTTTTGGGAAGTTTTTTACTATTTTTATCAATAGATACAAAATCATTGTCTTTATGTTTTAGACCTTCAAAAAACAATGAATTTGTATCTATCTAAAAATATAGAATTTTTTTTTCTAAAAAATATAATATTGAGTTTACAAACATATCACTATATGAAGATCATGTTGAACTATTTATATTGACTATTATGACTTCGAAAAGATAGACAAAATTGCGAGGCACGAATGAGGCATTTGAATCCTACTAAGCTACATATATACCAGCCTGGCTAATACGCTTATATAAGAATTTCAAAACAAGATCCTTAATTATAAGTCATTTTTGCGTTTCCAAAATTCAAACAGTCGATCCGAACAGTTCAACATGATCTCCATATTAAAATGTGCTTGGAGACCAAAATTTACATTTTTTTAAAATTTGTTTACTATTTTTTAAGGTAGGTAGAACATCCATTAATTTAGAAGATTCTGGACCATAAAAATAATGATTTTCAACCTATCTAAAAAAATCGTAAAAACAAATTCCAAAAAATGTAAACAATCGATATCCGGAGGTGCTTCCATAGAAACTCTTTCATGAAGTCCAACTTCTAGATCATCTGTTCTATTAAATTCTATTTGATTAATGGGCTCGAAAGTAATGCGCGTTGCAGTACCACCAGAAGGACGAGGCTGTTCACGAGGAATTTGTCCTGCAATGCCAGCTCCCCTGTACTTCGTCAGTTTTAACAATTAATACGGTTTCAACATGATCTCTATTTTAAAATGTGCTTGGAGACCAAATTTTACACTTTTCAAAATTTGTTTACTATTTTTTAAGGTAGGTAGAACATCCATTAATTTAAAAGATTATGGACCATAAAAAACAATGGTTTTCAACTTATCTAAAAAAATCGTAAACAATAACAAGTACATTCATTAAACTTTTATCTACAAGTACATTTTAATATGGATATCATGTTTAACTACTCGGATCGACTGTTCGGACATTGAAAACGCAAAAATGACTTAAAAACATATGGTGTATAAGTTCTTATATAAACGTATTAGCCGGACTCTATATATACACATAAACATAAACATAAATATATAAATATATATAGATGTTGGCTAAGATCAAAGTGGTATGATCAAGGCATTGGTGCTACCAATTTATTTTTGTGATTATAAAGTTCAAATAGTTAATTTGAAGTGCCCAACGTATTCTCCATATTAAAATGTGCTTGGAGACTAAATTTTACATTTTTTTTGAATTGTTTTACTATTTTTTATGAATTTTTGAAAATCACTGTTTTTAATAATAATAAATAAATAAATAAAATCTGAAAAATAGTGATTTTTAAAAATCCATAAAAAATAATAAAAAAATTCAAAAAATGTAAAATTTGGTCGTCGAGCACATTTTAATATGGAGAACACGTTGAGCACTTCAGATCGAATATTTGAACTTTGCAAATTGCAAAAACGAATTGGTAATACCAAAACTTTGGTCATACCAATTTGATCTTAGCCAACCTCTCCCTCTCTATATATATAGAGGTTGGCTAATATTAAAACGTTTGTTCCGGAGTCGTGGTTCAACCAGTTGGTTTTCCGATTTTCAAAGTCCAAACAGTCGATCCAAACCGTTAGATGTAATCTTTATATTAAATTGTGCTTGGAGACCAAATTTTACTATCTTTTAGATTTTTTTTACTATTTATTAAGTCAGTTTTAAAATCGCTAATTTTGATAAACAGTGAAAAATTTCTAGATCATTGAATACATCGATTCTAAAACTAACTTAATAAATAGTAAAAATGTTCTAAAAACACGTGAAATTTGTTCTCCAAGTACATTTTAATATAGATTGAATGTTGAACGGTTTGGATCGACTGTTTTGACTTTAGAAATGTAAAAACTGAACCGTTTGTTCCACGGTCTAGGAACAAATATTTTGATATTAGCCAACGTGTCTCTATCTCTCTCTCTCTATATATATATATATATACACATACAGAGATTGGCTAAGTTCAAAGTGTTATGACAAAGACCTTAGTACTACCAATTTGTTTTTGCAGTTTTCAAAGTTCTAGTTGATTTAAAGTGCTCAACATGTTCTCCATATTAAAAGTGTTTGGATTAGTGGTGTAAATGGAGCGAATTCAGAAATGATAATGCTAATATCAAATCGATATCCACATTTCAGTGAGCGGATATGAATACGGATATATATAGTAAAATGTATATCAAAATGAAAAACCGTATCCACCTCAAACAAATACGTACGGATACGAAGTGGATAATTCACCAATACGAATTCGAATACATATACAAAACGAATAATTGTTGAAGAATTGAGTCATATGAATAATTCACTCTAATAATCTGTTTATATAATTAATATAAGTTTTATAATCAAAATAGACCTTTTTTATTTTAATATTGCAAAGAACAAAAATAAAAAAAAAGTTCACAAAATTGCATGTCATAAATCACAAAAACACATATCCGATCCGACCTCAAACCAGCAAATGGTCCCCACGTGGGAATTCAAAGTATGAATTGGAGGCTACAATGCTACATTATCACGTGATTTTGGATTTGGAAAGTAAATATTATACCCGTGTCAACCGGATATCCGCAACGTTTTTCCATTAGAAAAATTATCCGGATCCAAATTCAAATCCGGCTCTGTTCTTCTCATTAGATAAATGTCCGAATCTGAATCGGTTAATTATCTGCTCTATTTAATTCGAATATAGATAACAAACGATTTTGAACCGAATAAGCTGAATCCGTTTACACGTACCCTTAGCTAGGAAACCAAATTTTACATTATTTTTTTTATTTTTCACTAAATTTTTATGAATTTTTAAAAATCAGAGTTTTTTTTCAGATTTTTCTTATCAGAAATACAATAATTTTTAGAAATTCATAAAAAATAGTAAATAATTTAAAAAAAATGTAAAATTCGGTATCTAAACACAATTTAATATAGAGAATATGTTGAGGACATTAAATCGACTATTTGAAGTTTAAAAATCGAAAAAACAAATTGGTAACACCAAAATCTTTGTCATGTCACTTTAACATTAGCCAATCTCAATATATATATAGATAGACGCGCGCACACACATATGCATACAAACATATATACATACACACACATATATATATATATATATATATATATATATATATATATATATATATGATTTTTAAGGATGCATATAATTGATCTTAAGCAAGGAAGGATGACATACATTCCAGCATAATGATTACCGCCTGAAGGTCCAGAACTAGGAGGTGCTGCCCTTTTACGTTTTTTTGCTTTCATATACCTACGAGGAGGTCCAGAACTTAGACAAGGAGGTGATGCCTTAAGGAGCCTCCGTGGAGGCTGTTCACTAGGAATTTCTTCATCATCGAAACAACTTTCTTCATCAACGAAACAACTTTCTTCGTCAACGAAACAACTTTCTTCATTATCGCTTTCTTCATTATTGAAGCAAATTTCTTCAGTAACGGGCATCGCAGTGCCACCAGAAGGACGAGACTGTTCACTAGGAATTTGTCCTGCAATGCCAGCTCCCCTGTACTTTGTCAATTTTAACAATTAATACGGCTACATTTCAAATGCAGCATATATATATATATATGGAGAATATGTTGAGCACATTAAATCGACTATTTGAACTTTAAAAATCGAAAAAAACAAATTGGTAATACCAAGATCTTTGTCATATCACTTTAACATTAGCCAATCTCAATATATATATAGATACACACACACACACATATACATACATATATATATATATAGGGAGAGAGAGAGAGAGAGAGAGAGAGAGTCTCTACATATATATATACACACAAACACAGACACACAGACATATATATATATATATATATATATATATATATGTGATTTTTAAGGATGCATATAATTGATCTTAAGCAAGGGAAGGATGACATACATTCCAGCATAATGATTACCGCCCGAAGGTCCAGAACTAGGAGGTGCTGCCCTTTTACGTTTTTTTGCTTTCATATACCTACGAGGAGGTCCAGAACTTAGACAAGGAGCTGATGCCTTAAGGAGCCTCCGTGGACGCTGTTCACTAGGAAATATGCGAGCAACAATAACTAAGCTCGCTTTGGAAACAACAACCTTAAATTTTGTTTTCGTTTATGTAAACAGCAATTTGATTAGAAATATCTTTTCACATTACGCCTTTGACTCGTTACATGTTCAATTCAATTACATAGTTATTTTTGTGGAAAATCATGAAGTGAATGATAAAAGTGTAGTGATGTTCTATCATGTGTCGTAGCGTGTCCAGTACAAGTACCATACCGTGTCGTACTCGGACAGTACTAATTTCAAACACAACACTAAAACTTGCTTAGACATATTTTTATTTTCTGTAAAATAGGTTTAAATTGTTTAAAATAATAATAATAAAATACAATATTTTGGAAAAATGTCAAAGAAATAGTGAATAAAATGTTTAGATTGTTTACATTTTTTTTCATTTTAATTTATCATTGTTTCTCGACCTGTCATGTTTTTTTTTCCTTTTTCTTTTGGCTTGTTGTATATTTGTTGTATATATATTTTTATAATTAATGTTATGATTTTTAGCCATATATTAACACACATAAATTAATTAATAAATTAATTAATCTGATAACATGCATTTATAAAATAAAAATGCAATTGAACTAAACACACACACACACATATATACACAGTTGATCATGGCGCGAATGAATTTTAAATGGATTTCTCAAAATTTATGTTTTGATAGTTGAAGAAAACATACACAATTTCTAAACTATTAACCGTGTATAGAAGTCCGAAGTTGTACACGGTTCAGTATTAACAAATTGTGTACAAATATTTGTGATTTCCAGACACGATTCGGTACAAACTCTGTGTGTGGGAGAACTAAATGCTTATTTTTTAACTATCTTTTGAAATAGAGGGGCACAGAAGGGTATTGTATCACTACTCTTTCCCTTATAGTGAAACTCAGGAAAATGAATTTCCGGACAAAAACAATAAACTCAGGAAACAAAATATTGTAAATTACTCAATTAAAAAAAAGTAGAATACAATCATCCAATAATTAATTTCTAAGTTGCAACAGTAACACACTCTTCATAGATTTTATCCATTATTTTAATCTTTGTCGATCGGATCTTGTGAAACATAGTTTGAATATTAGAATACCGAACAATGTCATCCGTAATGAGCTTACTTCATGCGGCCTTTCAATTCTTCGGGTGCGTATCAGGTGGTCGCGTGATGGTCACCCCACGCGGCCTTTCAATTCTTCGGGTGCGTATCAGCAGGAAATTTAGAACCATAAAGTAATAACAAATCAGGATCATGCATTTACATATTAATTGTGTAAGGCAAAATTATGATTGCAATAATTGCATCAAAATTAAAATGGTTCATGTTTTTCTTGGCCTTATTGGTGCATCACATTTTTAACTGATTTTCAAAATCTAAACTATCAATTTGTACTACTCATCATAATTTCCATATTAAAATGTTTTTGATGAACAAAATTTTTTGGGAAGTTTTTTACTATTTTTATCAATAGGTACAAAATCATTGTCTTTTTGTTTTAGACCATCCAAAAACAATGAATTTGTATCTATCTAAAAATATAGAATTTTTTTTCTAAAAAATATAATATTGAGTTTACAAACATATCACTATATGAAGATCATGTTGAACTATTTATATTGACTATTATGACTTCGAAAAGATAAGACAAAAATGCGAGGCACGAATGAGGCATTTGAACCCTACTAAGCTACATATATACGAGCCCAGCTAATACGCTTATATAAAAATTTCAAAACAAGATCCTAAATTATATGTCATTTTTGAGTTTTCAAAATTCAAACAGTCAATCCGAACCATTCAACATGATCTCCATATTAAAATGTGCTTGGAGACCAAATTTTATATTTTTTAAAATTTGTTTACTATTTTTTAAGATAGGTAGAACATTCATTAATTTAGAAGATTCTTGACCATAAAAAACAATGATTTTCAACCTATCTAAAATAATCGTAAACAAATTCCAAAAAGTATAAACATTTATCTACAAATACATTTTAATATGGATATCATGTTTAACTGTTCGGATCGACTGTTCGGACATTGAAAATGCAAAAATGACTTAAAAACATATGGTGTTTAAGTTCTTATATAAACGTATTAGCCGGACTCTATGTATACACATAAACATAAACATAAATATATAGAGGTTGGCTAAGATCAAAGTGGTATGATCCAGGCCTTAGTGCTACCAATTTAGTTTTGTAATTTTGAAATCCAAATAGTTGATGTGAAGTGCCCAACGTATTATCCATATTAAAATGTACTTCGAGACTAAATTTTACATTTTTTTGAATTGTTTTACTATTTCTTATGAATTTTTGAAAATCACTATTTTTCATAATAATAATAAATAAATAAAATCTGAAAAATAGTGATTTTTAAAAATCCATAAAAAATAGTAAAAAAATTTCAAAAAAATGTAAAATTTGGTCCCGAGCACATTTAAATATAGAGAACACGTTGAGCACTTCAGATCGACTATTTGAACTTTGCAAATTGCAAAAACGAATTGGTAGTACCAAAACTTTGGTCATACCAATTTGATCTTAGCCAACCTCTCCCTCTCTATATATATAAAGGTTGGCTAATATTAAAACGTTTGTTCCGGAGTCGTGGTTCAACCAGTTGGTTTTCTGATTTTCAAAGTCCAAACCATTAGATGTAATCTTTATATTAAATTGTGCTTGGAGACCAAATTTTACTATCTTTTAGATTTTTTTTACTATTTATTAAGTCAGTTTTAAAATCGCTAATTTTAATAAACAGTGAAAAATTTCTAGATCATTGAAAACATCGATTTTAAAACTAACTTAATAAATAGTAAAAAAGTTCCAAAAACATGTGAAATTTGTTCTCCAAGCACATTTTAATATAGATTGAATGTTGAACGGTTTGGATCGACTGTTTTGACTTTAAAAATGTAAAAACTGAACCGTTTGTTCCACGGTCTAGGAACAAACATTTTGATATTAGCCAACGTGTCTCTATCTCTCTCTCTATATATATATATATATATACACATACAGAGATTGGCTAAGTTCAAAGTGTTATGACAAAGACCTTAGTACTACCAATTTGTTTTTGCAGTTTTCAAAGTTCTAGTTGATTTAAAGTGCTCAACATGTTCTCCATATTAAAAGTGTTTGGATTAGTGGTGTAAACGGAGCGAATTCGGAAAGGATAATGCTAATATCAAATCGATATACACAATTCAGTGAGCGGATATGAATACGGATATATATAGTAAAATGTATATCAAAATGAAAAATCATATCCACCTCAAACAGATACGTACGGATACGAAGTGGATAATTCACAAATATGGATTCAAATACATATACAAAATGAATAATTGTTGAAGAATTGAGTCATATGAATAATTCACTCTAATAATCTGTTTATATAATTAATATAAGTTTTATAATCAAAATAGACCTTTTTTATTTTAATATTGCAAAGAACAAAAATAAAAAAAAAGTTCACAAAATTGCATGTCATAAATCACAAAAACACATATCCGATCCGACCTCAAACCAGCAAATGGTCCCCACGTGGGAATTCAAAGTATGAATTGGAGGCTACAATGCTACATTATCACGTGATTTTGGATTTGGAAAGTAAATATTATACCCGTGTCAACCGGATATCCGCAACGTTTTTCCATTAGAAAAATTATCCGGATCCAAATTCAAATCCGGCTCTGTTCTTCTCATTAGATAAATGTCCGAATCTGAATCGGTTAATTATCTGCTCTATTTAATTCGAATATAGATAACAAACGATTTTGAACCGAATAAGCTGAATCCATTTACACGTACCCTTGGAAACCAAATTTTACATTTTTTTTTATTTTTCACTATTTTTTATGAATTTTTAAAAATCACAGTTTTTCAGATTTTTTTTATCAGAAATACAATGATTTTTAAATCATAAACAATAGTAAATAATTTAAAAAAAATGAAAAATTCGGTATCTAAACACACTTTAATATGGAGAATATGTTGAGCACATTAAATCGACTATTTGAACTTTAAAAACCGAAAAAACAAATTGGTAATACCAAGATCTTTGTCATATCACTTTAACATTTGTCAATCTCAATATATATATAGATAGACGCACACACACATATACATACATACATACATATATATATATATATAGAGTGAGGCTACGGTACTGTGCATAGCACGGTTTGGTCCGTGCTTCGGCTCAATATTTGAGTTTTGAAAATTCTAACGGTCGATCCAAACGGTTCAACTTGATTATAAAATGAATATGTACTTGCAAACCAAATTTTACATTTTTTCGAATTTTTTAACTATTTTTTTAGATAGGTAGAATATCACTTGATCTGAAAATTCTGGACCATCCAAAAACAGTGATTTTCTACCTATCTAAAAAAATAGTAAAAAAGTTCGAAAAAATGTAAAATTTGGTTTGCAAGTACATATTCATTTTATAATCATGTTGAACGGTTCGGATCGACCGTTAGGATTTTGAAAACTCAAATATTGAGCCGTAGCACGAACCAATCTGTGCTATGCATAGTACCGTAGCCTCACTCATATATATATATATATATATAACACACACACACACACAAACACATATATATATGATTTTTAAGGATGCATATAATTGATCTTAAGCAAGGAAGGATGACATACCTTCCAGGAGCTCTATCAACGAACCAACTTTTTTCATTACCGCCCGAAGGTCGAGAACTTAAACAAATGATATCCGGAGGTGCTTCCATAGAAACTCTTTCATGAAGTCCAACTTCTAGATCATCTGTTCTATTAAATTCTATTTGATTAATGGGCTCGAAAGTAATGCGCGTCGCAGTACCACCAGAAGGACGAGGCTGTTCACTAGGAATTTGTCCTGCAATGCCAGCTCCCCTGTACTTCGTCAGTTTTAACAATTAATACGGTTTCAACATGATCTCTATTTTAAAATGTGCTTGGAGACCAAATTTTACACTTCTCAAAATTTGTTTACTATTTTTTAAGGTAGGTAGAACATCCATTAATTTAAAAGATTATGGACCATAAAAAACAATGGTTTTCAACTTATCTAAAAAAATCGTAAACAATAACAAGTACATTCATTAAACTTTTATCTACAAGTACATTTTAATATGGATATCATGTTTAACTACTCGGATCGACTGTTCGGACATTGAAAACGCAAAAATGACTTAAAAACATATGGTGTATAAGTTCTTATATAAACGTATTTGCCGGACTCTATATATACACATAAACATAAACATAAATATATAAATATATATAGAGGTTGGCTAAGATCAAAGTGGTATGATCAGGGCCTTGGTGCTACCAATTTATTTTTGTGATTTTGAAGTCCAAATAGTTGATTTGAAGTGCCTAACGTATTTTCCATATTAAAATGTGTTTGGAAACTAAATTTTACATTTTTTCAATTGTTTTACTATTTTTAAGAATTTTTGAAAATCACTGTTTTTCATAATAATAAATAAATAAATATAATCTGAAAAATAGTGATTTTTAAAAATTCATAAAAAATAGTAAAAAAATTCAAAAAATGTAAAATTTGGTCCCCAAGCACATTTTAATATGGAGAACACGTTGAGCACTTCAGATCGACTATTTGAACTTTGCAAATTGCAAAAACGAATTGGTAGTACCAAAGCTTTGGTCATACCAATTTGATCTTAGCCAACCTCTCCCTCTCTATATATATAGAGGTTGGCTAATATTAAAACGTTTGTTCCGGAGTCGTGGTTCAACCAGTTGGTTTTCCGATTTTCAAAGTCCAAACAGTCGATCCAAACCGTTAGATGTAATATTTATATTAAATTGTGCTTGGAGACCAAATTTTACTATCTTTTAGATTTTTTTTACTATTTATTAAGTCAGTTTTAAAATCGCTAATTTTAATAAGCAGTGAAAAATTTCTAGATCATTGAAAACATCGATTGTAAAACTAACTTAATAAATAGTAAATAAGTTCCAAAAACTTGTGAAATTTGTTCTCCAATCACATTTTAATATAGATTGAATGTTGAACGGTTTGGATCGACTGATTTGACTTTAAAAATGTAAAAATGGAACCGTTTGTTCCACGGTCTAGGAAACAAACATTTTGATATTAGCCAACGTGTCTCTCTCTCTCTCTCTCTCTCTCTCTATATATATATATACATACAGAGATTGGCTAAGTTCAAAGTGTTATGACAAAGACCTTAGTACTACCAATTTGTTTTTACAGTTTTCAAAGTTTCTAGTTGATTTGAAGTGCTCAACATGTTCTCCATATTAAAAGTGTTTGGATTAGTGATGTAAACGGAGCGAATTCGGAAAGGATAATGCTAATATCAAATCGATATCCACATTTCAGTGAGCGGATATGAATATAGATATATAGTAAAATGTATATCAAAATGAAAAACCATATCCACCTCAAACAAATACGTATTCGAATACATATACAAAACGAATAATTGTTGAAGAATTGAGTCATATGAATAATTCACTCTAATAATCTGTTTATATAATTAATATAAGTTTTGTAATCAAAATAGACCTTTTTTATTTTAATATTGCAAAGAACAAAAATAAAAAAAAGTTCACAAAATTGCATGTCATAAATCACAAAAACACATATCCGATCTGAGCTCAAACCAGCAAATGGTCCCCACGTGGGAATTCAAAGTATGAATTGGAGGCTACAATGCTACATTATCACGTGATTTTGGATTTGGAAAGTAAATATTATACCCGTGTCAACCGGATATCCGCAACGTTTTTCCATTAGAAAAATTATCCGGATCCAAATTCAAATCCGGCTCTGTTCTTCTCATTAGATAAATGTCCGGATCTGAATCGGTTAATTATCCGCTCTGTTTAATTCCAATATAGATAACAAACGATTTTGAACCGAATAAGCTGAATCCATTTACACCCCCCTTGGAAACCAAATTTTACAGTTTTTTTAAATTTTTCACTACTTTTTATGAATTTTTAAATATCACAGTTTTTCAGATTTTTTTTTTATCAGAAATACAATGATTTTTAAAAATTCATAAAAAATAGTAAATAATTTAAAAAAAAATGTAAAATTCAGTATCTAAACACACTTTAATATGGAGAATATGTTGAGCACATTAAATCGACTATTTAAACTTTAAAAATCGAAAAAACAAATTGGTAATACCAAGATCTTTGTCATATCACTTTAACATTAGCCAATTTCAATATAAATATAGATAGACACACACTGACACACACATATACATACATACATAGATATAAACACACACACACAAACACACATATATATATGATTTTTAAGGATGCATATAATTGATCTTAAGCAAGGAAGGATGACATACATTCCAGCATAATGATTACCGCCTGAAGGTCCAGAACTAGGAGGTGCTACCCTTTTACGTTTTAATTCTTTCATATCATACCAACGAGGAGGTGATGCCTTAAGGAGCCTCCGTGGAGGCTGTTCACTAGGAATTTGTCCTGCAATGCCAGCTCCCCTGTACTTTGTCAGTTTTAACAATTAATACGGTTTCATTTTCAAATGCAGCATATATATCATTTTCAGTTGCAAGGATCCATGTAATTGAATTTAAACAAGGAAGGATGACATACATTCCAGGAGCTTCTTGATTACTGCCCGAAGTTTCTTCATCATCGAAACAACTTTCTTCATTATCGCTTTCTTCATTATCGAAGAAACAACTTTCGTCATTATCGCTTTCTTCATCATCGAAGCTTTCTTCATTATCGCGTATTTCTTCAGTAACGGGCTTCGCAGTACCACCAGAAGGACGAGGTTCTTCATCATCGAAACAACTTTCTTTGTTATCGCTTTCTTCATTATCGCGAATTTCTTCAGTAACGGGCGTCGCAGTACCACCAGAAGGACGTGGCTGTTCACTAGGAATTTGTCTGCATTGCCAGCTCCCCTGTACTTTGTCAGTTTTAACAATTAATACGGTTTCATTTTCAAATGCAGCATATATATCATTTTCAGTTGCAAGGATCCATGTAATTGAATTTAAACAAGGATGACATACATTCCAGGAGCTTCTTGATTACCGCCCGAAGTTTCTTCATCATCGAAACAACTTTCTTCATTATCGCTTTCTTCATTATCGAAGCAAATTTCTTCAGTAACGGGCGTCGCAGTACCACCAGAAGGACGAGGCTGTTCACTAGGAATTTGTCCTGCATTGCCAGCTCCCCTGTACTTTGTCAATTTTAACAATTAATACGGCTTCATTTCAAATGCAGCATATATATATATGGAGAATATGTTGAGCACATTAAATCGACTATTTGAACTTTAAAAATCGAAAAAACAAATTGGTAATACCAAGATCTTTGTCATATCACTTTAACATTAGCCAATCTCAATATATATATAGATACACACACACATACATACATATATATATAGAGAGAGAGAGAGAGAGTCTCTACATATATATATACACACAAACACAGACACACACACACATATATATATATATATAGAGAGATGGGCTATTGTACTTCGCGAAGTAAAACTCCCGTTTACTTCACGCCATATTTTGTCATTTTGAAAATCCAAACAACCGATCCGAACCGTTCAACATGTTCTAAATATTGAAATGTGATTGGAGACTAAATTTTACATTTTTTGGAATTTTTTTACTATTTATTAAGCCACTTTGAAAATCGCTGATCCGGTGGTCCAGAAAATTTTACTGTTTTTTACTGTTCACAGTGGATCAGCGATTTTCAAAGTGGCTTAATAAATAGTAAAAAAATTCCAAAAAATGTAAAATTTAGTCTCCAAGCACATTTCAATATTTAGAACATGTTGAACGGTTCGGATCGGTTGTTTGGATTTTCAAAATTAAAATATGAGCGTGAAGTAAACGGGGGTTTTACTTCGCGAAGTACAAAACTTTTAATTGATCTTAAGCAAGGAAGGATGACATACGGTCCAGCATAATGATTACCGCCCGAAGGTCCAGAAGGTGCTGCATTTCTTCTTCTTCTACGAGGAGGTGCTTCCGTAAAAGATTTTTCTTGATTATTGGGCGTAACAGTAACGGTTGTCGCAGTACCACCAGAAGGACGAGGCTGTTCACTAGGAATTTGTCCTGCATTGCCAGCTCCCCTGTACTTTGTCAATTTTAACAATTAATACGGCTTCATTTCAAATGCAGCATATTTATCATTTTCAGTTGCAAGGATCCATGTAATTGAATTTAAACAAGGATGACATACATTCCAGGAGCTTCTTGATTACCGCCCGAAGTTTCTTCATCATCGAAACAACTTTCTTCATCAACGAAACAACTTTCTTCGTCAAGTGAAACCTCCATTGTACTTGGTAGCCCTGATAATTAATTCAAGAAAGAAACACATGTAAGTTCATTGATTTTCATTGGAAAGCCAACAGATTGAAGCTAGTCCAGCAGAGTGTTGCTATATTGTAGAAGCTAATTAATCAAACCTGGGCTTACCTAGCAAAACCATGCTTTTTAATTGCAAACTTACAGCTAATATATCCAAAACACACTAATCATTGGTTTTTGGTTTTTGGTTTTTGGAGGAACAAAGCCAGCAGAAGAAAATCCAACAGCAGCTCGTGACAATTAATAAGGGCAAGAATGAACAACTTACAAATACTTACGAGTATCGATCGATATCTCAGTTCCGGATTGAGAAGATATATAATTCCTAATGAGTTTGCGACCACAATTTGGGAGCCAATGTTTTATAGTAGAAGCTTCAAACATTTACTTTGGAAGGGCATGCATTTTAATAATGGGAGTTTACTGTACAGTCGTTTTATATCACTATTAATTATATATATAACTTTTTAGTAGGTCCCTGTAATTGCTTCCCGTACATGGGTGTTTAAGATTTTTTTTTTTTACTATTTTGTTTGTATAAACATGTACAATTACTGGTGTAAAAACCTTATGTGACATGACTAACACGTCATGATTTGGTCAAGTGATGTGATAATTTTTTTTTTTCACGTTACATGACTAAAATAATGAAGGTCAATCACATCACCGTTAATAATGTTTTATTTATTTTAAATATTAAGCTAATTTATTGGAAAAAATTACGATAAATGTTGCCTAAAATTTTAAGCTAGTTTAGGAAATATGCAAGTCTAATTATCTGGTTGAGTCATTTTCTACTATTCAGAGAATGCAGGGGAAATGATCATTTTAGTCTTCAACAAGAGGATAATTATAAATTAAGTGAATTGTAGTAAAAGTTATTATATTTATATGAAAATTGGGAAAATATTAAAGTGTTTCCATTTGGATGGAAATGTAAGTAATTTTATTGGTTTGATGGGGAAATAGATAATTAAGATGCCGTAGCCACTGTGCGAAGATTTAAAAAAAAAATGGCGAAATAGATAATTTAAAAAAAAAAATGATGGATATGCGTTTCATCCATGTGCATTTATATTGTGGAAAATATGACTTCAGGGATTCTATTAGTTGTGGTAAGTGTTATGCATCTTTGCCGTGTCATACAGATATGGGTGCCCAGTAACTATTAATTGTGGTGCTTCACAGTTCCATAAACAGACACCACACGGTTATTATATCGATCTTCAAACAATCCTTATTAAGATGAGAGAATTATTATGCGTTCATCTGTTTTAATTTACTCTTCATTCACTTTTCCATTTCTTTTCTCAAAGGGCACAAAATGTATACTCGCAGTCCGCTTGAATAAATATTATTTTCCCCAAAATAATAAAGTGCCAGCTGCCCTCTTGCATCACAGCATCACACACTTATTAACAACGAAAAGTCAACTCTTCATGCCTTTGAAAATTTCTTTTCTCGAAGGGCCCAAAATGTGTACTCCAATCAGCTGGATTTGCGGATCGATCCGTAAACCAAGTCATTAGTATATTTCTATTTGACATCAATATTTTATTGACAGGAAATTTCCAGTGAGTGTGGTTGCCTGTGCATGGAGCACAGAATGCTCAGTCTGTAATAATGCTTTTTTTTTCTTGCTTCTTTTAGCTAGTCATAATAGTAATTGTAAGCCAAGCTTTGGGGTTGGATTTTTAGTTTGAGACATCCAACCTATGATGTTAAACGTGTCTTGCTGAACCCTTGATACTGTATAAGGATACGCGTGTGTGTACTGAGGCTATTTGGATATTCTCACCTGGCGCTTTTAGCATGAATTTTTCGCTGATTTCTTTAGTTAGGGAACTCATAATTGTTATTGGCAAAAAGTTCTGGTAATAAATACATTTGTGGGCTGTTTCGTAGCCTTTTTCTTAAAAAAAAAATACACAAAAGATGAACGACTTCTCAAATTTTTAATTTACCTCCAACTTTCTCTTGGATCGATTGTTTGGACTTTAAAAATTGCAAAACTAAATTGTTGTAAGATTTATTAGAAATGTAATTACATATGTGTGAAATGAATGAGTTTTTTATATTTAATTTGTAAAATATAATTAAACTAATTATTATATTAGTAATATCCGTTATTCATCCGCTACCGTTTCGTTATCCGATAATATTAACGGGTAAGGGTAGAATAGAATAAGATCAATTTTTAATGAGTATGGATATAAAAATGCCTCCACCCAACCCGTACCGTACTCATTGAAACCCCTTCTGGCAGTAACATTTTTAAATCCTCAATTTGCACATTAACTTTTTAAAACTCTTAGTTGCACATGGCATTTAATTATGATCCAGTAGTTGTGCAGGCGCCTTGTGATGGGATATCATCGAGACAGCCATCGAAAGCTATCTTTAATCTTTTGATATTAAGAGTCAATTAATTAATTTTAGATCAAGTGATTTTCTATCTATCTAAAAAAATAGTAAAAAAATTCTAGAAATGTAAAATTTTATTTGCAAGTACATATTCATATGGAGATCATGTTGAATGGTTCGGATCGACCGTTAGAATTTTGAAAACTCAAATATCGAGGCGTAGCACGGAGGCCCTCTATGCTACGCGTAGTATATTAGTCAGATTCTATATATATAAATAGAGAGAGAGAGAGAGAGAGAAAGAGATCAAAATTCAAACTAAACCAAAAAAAATGTTTATTAAGATAAGAGAAACTCTTATGCGTCCATCCGTTTTACTCTTCATCCACTTTTCCATTAAGATAAGTGAAAGCATGCGAGAGCATGTGAAAGCATCCGTGCCCGCAGTCCCCATAAGTAGATATTGTTTTCTACATTAAAAGTTTGGCAGCACTTGCATGACACACAGATTAATTAATAACTAAAAGTCAACTTCTGTTGCTTAATTTGCGGCCTAAAGGGGGAGAAGATTTTTTGAGAAAAAATATGAGAAGATGTATACGCGAATCACCTGTATTTGCGGATCGGTTAATTATAGTATGCTACCTCTGCCTGACACTATTCCACTCCCAGCAATCTCCAAAACTTATTTCCAAAAGATAAGCTTCTCTTGCTTTTTAGGTCTAAATATAGTTTTTAGCTGTATCTGTATCTGAAGACACATTTGTTCAATTTTCACTTAAATCGAACTTGGAATATGCTGTTCAAATTTAGATAGAAGAACATGTAATTATGCTTGCACATATAAACATAATTATGAAAGTCAAAATAGAAACTGAAAGAAAATATCAGAACAACAATGAAAAGTCTGTTCACAAAAAGGATTTTAGTAAAGCATACTTTGAAGGACCCGCTGAATGGTTTTATGACCTAAGGGACAAAAACTGTCGCACAATTATTGGGGCAAAAAAAAATAACAATTACATGTGAATCTAATATTTGATGAACGACTTCTCAAATTTTTAATTTACTTCCAACTTGCTCTTGGAATTGCTGAAAAGTAGGGAAATTGCCTCAGAAAATCATCATTGGCTTAAATTTAAGAAGGATATTAACTAGTATCCAAAATGTCTTTTTCCATGAGATTATTTTGATGCAATTTTTTGTAATTACCATGATAGTACTGTTTATTTAGAGAAAAAATAGCATGCATATAAAATATAGGGAGCGACTAACAGTCCCCCTTAAAAATCCCCTAAACGTCCTCCCAGGTAGTTAAGCATTAACTACCTCATGGACCACTAACTACTTGGGGGACCACATATATTTGAAAAAAATTACAACTGGCACATGCATGTATGGATATTTATGCGCGCAAGTATTAATATATAATATATCAAGTATTCATACTTAAGACATCAAGTATTAAAAAAAAAACTGTACATTAATTTTTTTCTCTCTAATCACACACTCATCTTTTACACGTTTTTAGAGGTGGTTTTTTTTCTCCGTTTAATCTTGTTAATATTTCTGATAATCTGTGAGGAATTTTGCGAAACTAAAACCACGAACGTCTTCTACGTAATTTTCTTTTTCAAATGAGATCCATGATGAAGTACTTTCGGGTTCTCCTTTGTTTAAGTATTCATACCTCGTCATGCAAGTATTCATATCTCGTCGAGAAAGTATTTCATACCTCGTCGTGTAAGTATTCATACCTCGTTGAGCAAGTATTCATACCTAAGATACCAAATATTTCTAAAAAAATTGAACATATAAACTTTTTTTTATCTCTCTTATCACATACTCATATTTTACACGTTTTTAGAGGTGAATTTTTTTTCCATTCAATCTCGCCTATATTTCTAACAATCTGTGATAAATTTTACGAATCTAAAACCACGAACGTTTTCTACACAATTTTCTCTTTCAAATGAGAAAATGACTTTTGGATTCTCCGTCGCACAATTATTCATACCTTGTCGAGCAGTATTCATATCTTACAATTTAAGTATAAATAGTTTCATGTATCAAGTGTTTGTACCTAACATATTCTATCAAAAATTTATTTATTTTTCATATGGCACTAGATGACGTCTGAAAGTATTAATATCAAGTATTGCAAGTATTTATACTTTGTCATACAAGTGTAAATAGTTAATATGTCAAAGTGTTTGTACCTAACAGATTTTATAATTTTTTTTCCATCACTAGTACAAAAAAGTCCTTCACTGACCCTCAATCACCGACGGTTCTGTTATCTAAACAGTCAGTGTTGAGCAGCTTACCAACACTGACGTTTTATTAGCGAAAGCATCAGTGTTGTCATATCCTTCACTGACGGTTCAATTAAATAACAGTCAGTGTAGAGTTACTACACTGACGGTTTTACAAAACCGTCAGTGAAGAGCACCTACACTGACGGGTTTTAAAACCGTCAGTGTTGAGTAACTACACTGACGGTTTTGAAAAACTGTCAGTGAAGAGTACCTACACTGACGGTTTTAAAAACCCGTCAGTGTAGGTGACCAATACTGACGGTTTTAAAACTCGTCAGTGTATGTGACCAACACTGACGGTTTCTAGATCCGTCAGTGTTGGTTACCTACACTGACGGATTTTTAGAACCGTCAGTGTAGGTGCTATTCACTGACTGTTTTTTAAAACCGTCAGTGTAGGTATTCTACACTGATTGGTTTTTCAATTGAACCGTCAGTGAAAGTACCCAACTCCAGCTATTAATCTGTTTGTTTTTTTTGCGTTTTTCGCATTTCAGCAACCAAATTATAATGAAAATTTTATTAGTGATATTTATGCAATATTTAATTTTATAGCATGTTTATTGCTTAATTTAATGATTTTAACACATTAAATTATATAGCATTACATGCATGTTGTTTATATGACTCATATCTTCTATATATGTATGAACTTGAAACATAACTCTTGTTTCATGAGTTAATGAAGACACACGGGAATAAAAATTTATAACTATTTGAGAATCAAATTGCAATGCTTGTTTACTAGAATGAACATATTATATTTAATAAGTATGATTAGTGAAATTTAGCCAATTAACATCAAATTTTGACTTTAATTTTAGAAAATATTTTGTAATGAAAATTTTATTAGTAATATTTATGTAATAATTAATGTTATAACATGCTTATTACTTTAAATTCAACTTTCAGAAAGTATTTTTTTAAAATTAAAAATCAGACATAATCTATGACGGCGTTCAAGTTGACCAATTATTGAACTCAACTCCTAAATTTGATGACCCAATTTATATGTCTTCCTTGTTATAGATCTTATTTTAATGAAGACATGTTGCATATATATGTTTGTTGGATTTGTTCCTCTCCCCCCCCCCCCCCCCCCCCCCCCAGTACCCGTCTCGTGTTATCGGTTTTTAGTTTGAAATCCCCTTTTTCAAGAAAATAATAGTAAATAGTTTATTCACTATGATATGTTTATCATATGTTTCAATATAATGAAATTCAACTGAAGATTCTATATCTAACATATATTAAAATATGTTATATAAAATTTGAAAAGATTGGTCTTAATAAAAAATAAAAAAATAAAGAAGAATAGATAAAGATACAATCTGAGATTCGATTCAATCAATTTTTGAGTTTCATTTGAAAAAAAAATGAATAAATTGAAAAAAAAAGATAAATGTAGAACTTTCGATTATTTAATAATCAATTAAAAAATATATATCTAAAATAAGAAAAATATGAAATAAAAAAGTAAGTCTAAAATATAAAATAGCAATATTTTGTAAATAAAAATATAGTAAATAAAAATATATTTTTTTATAATTAATTATAAATATAAATTTAAAGAGTCAATTAATGATGTTTGAACACATGCTTTTTATTGTAACATTTCCATAAGGAGTAAAATCATCCAAGAAATAAAAGTAGCGAATATAAAATAGCAACTCAACAATTTCAATAAAGTTACCCATGAAATGAGAGCTATCACATAAAATACTATACTAATTATCTAACCAATCAGAATACTTGCTTGCACCCTTTTCAAACAACCTCTGTAACAGTTCCTCCCGTGACTTCACGAGCCCAGGAGAAAAGAAGATGAGATGGTAGGAGAAAAAGGTTCAACCCCACTTTTTATATCAAGCACCGACGTCAGGAGGACGGACTCTTTCTTGTCACTGTGCCGAATCAATAAAATGAATCGATCGGGTTTGTTTATATCTTCACTGACGGTTTTTTTTTTAGAACCGTCAGTGTTCTAGGTATCACTGACGGGTTTGTTTCACTACTAGAATCTGGGTTTGTTGCAAGGGTAAAAATCTTTGTTGCAAGGGTAAGTAGTGTCCATGCAACAAATATTGGCATTTCTGACACAGTCAAACTTGTTGCAAGGGTGGCCCATGCAACAGTTACCCATGCAATAAGTCTTATGGTTACCCTTGCAACTGCTTCTTATTTACCCTTGCAACAAATATTTGATGACCCGTGACCCGCCAGCAAAGATAGAAAGTATATTTTAATGAATGTCCATGCAACAACTCATCTCATACCCTTGCAACAAGTCTCCCGAATTGAGACTAAACAGTTGCAAGGGTAACCCATGCAACAAGTATTTGAGAACTATTTGTTGCATGGGCTTACCCTTGCAACAAATCTCCAGAATCTAGACTAAACAGTTGCAAGGGTAACCCATGCAACAAGTTTGGAGGATTATTTGAGAAATATTTGTTGCAAGGGTAACCCATGCAACAAGTTTTGACGATTTTTGAGAACTATTTGTTGCATGGGCCTACCCTTGCAATAAGTATTGAACTTCTGGACAGTTACTTCTATTATATATTTGATCTCTCCATTCAAATTGAATATATATTGTTGTAAATTACAGCAAGGGATACATTACAGCAGTATATTAATTTGTTCACATCCTACTTAATATTGTTCAAATTTAGAAGGAAATTGGATCTCTCCTTTCAAATTGAATATATTTTTTAAATCATAGCAAAAGAAATTAGAGCAGTATATTACAAAATAAATGAGATACACAAATAATTCGGAAACTTAAATTGTAGAATCTTGAAATTTTGGGCTTGAGAATAAACGTTAGAAAGTTATTGAGAGGACGAGCAAGTGATAAGTAGAGCCTTCATTAATTGCCTTCGCTCCTTCATTAATTGCCTTCTCCTATGAGAATTTCAAATAATAGCCATCTTAATCAATTTGTTATTATTTTCAACCATGCAGTTATGCTTTAACAAGTTCCATATCCAATATATATATATATATATATTGTTGTGTTTATTATAATTATACAAACAAACTTTATATAGTTGGCAAATTCCCATGCAACACATGACACAGAATTACCAATTAATAACCATCTTCATCGGATTGATCTTCAAGGTTTAGACCGTAACCAAGTCCTTCCTCAATTTCTTGCATGTCATACTCTTCCTTAATAACCATCTTAATCAATTTGCTATTCTTTTCAACCATTGAGTTTTGCTTTAACAAGTTCCATATCAAATATATATATATATATATAATATATATAGAGAGAGAGAGAGATGGGCTATGGTGCATTGGACCATAAATTACCGATTCAAAGTCCAAATGACCGATACAAACCGTTCATCTTATTCTCCATATTAATATGTACTTGGAGACCAAATTTTATATTTTTTGGAATTTTTTTACTATTTATTAAGCCACTTTGAAAATCACCAATCCAGTGGTCTAGAAATTTTTACTGTTTTTTACTGTTCACCGGATTTTCAGATTTTCAATAAATCTAAAGATGGTTGATACCAGCTTCGTACCGATATGTTTGCAAAAACTGCTAAAGATTGTTCTCAAGGCATTGGTTGCATTTTTTACAATAGTTATTCATGTATGAAAGTGCATTAGGTAGTTTGATTTCGTGCTGCTGACATAATACAAATTGCAGTGCTGATCGGAATACAAATAATTGGAGTACACCTTTCATTTTTCCTTCAGATATACCCAAATCTGCAATGAGAAAAACCCTTAGAAAATTTCAGATAAAACAATGCTTCATTTGCAATAATTAAGTTGCATTCATACTAACTAAACAAAGCAAATCATATCTTAACATACCCTTAGAAATTTTTTCCTGCTTTCTTGCAACTATCGGCCATAATTGAAACAATCCAGCATTGGTTGTTAATTTTTCAGATTACACAAAAAGGTCACTTTAATTAGACTAATCAAACCTTGCTATCAATATACAAATCAAGCCAATCCTTCACTTAACAGGAGATGCAAAGAAGACAGCACAATTTCAAGCTTATATATTGGACCGTATCACAGGACAAGAATAGAACATCTAATTCACCTTCAGAAATAACATTTACCAAAAGCTCCTGAAAATAATATGTACCTCTTGAGGCAGCGGGTCAAGAGTTCTCACTAATGAAACAAGGGTAGTGACCATCTTGAAGTTAGCTGCACTTTTTTTGTTTCCATTGCAAGTCATGTTCATGCGGACCTCTTCTTTGCTGGTATTAGGATAGCTGAATGAAACTGTGCAAAATGTTATACAAAATATAATTAACACTTGCAGTTTATCCTTGCTTTAATCATCCAATTATTTAAAACCCATTTATTACCAGCCCATTATTTACTGTAGCTTCGCATTTATTGACCGATTCTATTAAAATGAAAACCTTACAAAGTCAGCTGGTACCAAATATATTAGTTACCAGTAAATAAAACCCACTAAAACTGTATGCATTAAGTGACAAGAACTAAATTGAACTCGATTGAGGGCAAATCAAGGCTAAATTGAACTTCAAGTAACAAGAAATGGGTCACCATGGTAAGCTGAGTTGAGCAACTATTGACATATGAATTTGAAATTCCAATACAAGCTATCTTCAGCTCTTCAGCTCTTCAGCTCTGAAATTACGTATGCTAATCTTGAGTGGTAGTGATGTGGCCCCAGATTGTAACATAAGGATACTTATGTGGTGATCGCCTAGAATGCAGCAACCGCATCAATTAATTCACAGTTTTTCTATTTGACTACAGGATTAGTACCCTTTGAGGAATAGAAATTAGACTGTTACCAGTAAATCTTTGGCTGGCACCGAAGCTAATTTTGTACCAGAATACTCAAGTAACTTTCTGAAAGGTATATTAAAAAAACACAACAAAGACCATTAGTACACTTGAGGAGTGCAATAGTGCACCACAACACCAGTCCCAGACAGAACTAACATTGTGCTAATCTAGTTTAACGCCAAATTGATAGATTTTGGTACTTGCAATCCAATTTACCCTAATTTGTGTATCTGAACATCAGACACTGCTGATTCAATTCAACCCCACCCAGCACATAACAAGGAATCTAAGAAAAGCACTGAAGTTCAAAAAGATATATACCAAGTCAAACATGCTCTAGTACCAATGCATCCATATGCAGTCCACTATCAATAGCATAATACATGCTTAATATAAAATACTTATATTCAGAAAAAAAAATAACCTTGTGTAAGGAGGTAACTTGAGAAGGTTCATGCATGTTGCTGAGGTTGGTAAACGGTTGAGAACTTCCTCGTTTACATTGCCCTGTCTATTGCTGCAACAGCACTCTCAATAGTCACAGAAATATCGTAAAGGTTGAATGGAGCTAGCATTGGCTGCATTTGTTTGGTTTGCTTCAAACTTAATCAAATTTGAGAAATTGGACAGAATAATGCCATAATTCATGGGTTGAGCACAACTCTTTTTCAAAAAAAAGATCACTAATGGACAATAACAAAAGCATTAACTAGACAATGTATATCGTATTAGTATTGTTATTACAAGTCAACTACACTTTTTATTGTGTTCCAGTTTACTTCCTCAGTTCGGACCAATCAAAACTGAACTATATAATCAAAACTGACAATATTTGAACCTTTTCCAAACATAACTAAATTAAACTATTAAAGTTCATTATTTATCTCTAAAGCCATTATCAGCACAGCTATGCTTGACTCACTAATTACAATGCAACAAATCAACACGTCTGATTTGTCAACATATAATCGTTTGTTAATAATAGAAGCAGAAAACAGGCCATTTGATAAAATCAGCAAATCAGACTTCACACGAGAAGCTCAGAGTTCACACGAAGGAGAAAACAATTATTAGCGACAATTACTAACCCAAAATCAGCAAATCAGACTTCACACGAACAAATTAACACAGGAGAAAACTTGGATTGTTAATTAACTACCTCGAGAAGCTCAGAGTTGACGGAAAGCTGAATCGCACCAGAATTGCATAGCTGCGCACGGGTCTCGCCTTGAATCGCGCTGGCCGAGCTCGTAGGGTTTTAGCTGCGCACGGGTCTCGCCTTGAATCGAGCTGGCCGAGCTCGTAGGGTTTTAGCTACGCACGGGTCTCGCCTTGAATCGCGCTGGCCGAGCTCGTAGGGTTTTAGGGTTTTAGCTGCGCTGGCTGAATCGCGCTGGCATGTTTTAGCTGCGCACGGGTCTCGCCTTGAATCGCCTTGAATCGCGCTGGCTGAATCGCCTTGAATCCCTTTTGAGGTAACGGAGAGTGTTTCTCAGAGACGTAGGGTTTTAGGGTAATAGAGGGAATCAAAATTTAGGAGGGAGAGAAAAAATTTCTGGAGGGAAATGAAGGAGGGAAGTGAAATTTTAGTCTTAGAGATCTGAAATTTCAGAAGAAAAAAAAAACGCCAAAGTTCATAGGGAAAGATGGAAGGGAGATGAGATCTATCCACAATATACTCTAAGGTAACATCATATTTGTGTTTAAATCAGAACCGTCTGATCATCATTGTGCACGACTCTTAAAGAATCTAGTGTATCACCTAGGACCAAATATAAACAGAAATATTATGTTACTGCAGAGAATATAGACAGCCTTCTCACAGCCTCTTAAATGGATAAATTGGCTGATAATCAAGATACTTCGTTACTGATCATACGGCTCATATTTACATCTCTAAAAATTATGTAATGCATGTACATCAAATAATATGAAAAAAATTCAAAAAATGAAAAATCTAATTTTTCATATGTTAGAACATTGCACCAGACTTATAATGTCATATAGGGTATGAAAAAATTGATACTCAGGTTTTTTAAATCCTTATTGTTTTTCTAAAAAAATTGATACTTGATAAAATAAATTAAGTTGAGTGATCTTTTATAAAATCAAAATATTTTTTATTATTTACATATGTGCAACAGTTTTTTTAGAAGATATTATGGTTTCAAAATTTTTATAGTTTCTATGGCCACATAAAATTAAAAGTACAACAAATAATATTAAAAAAATGAAAAAATATATTTTCAAAATTTTAGTTTAAAAATTGGACATGATATTTGGAGGGAGGTTGACAAAAATTTAGATGTAAGTTTATATTGGCAAATTTTGCATGCATGCAGGATATGTAACAGAGTACAATTTATATAGGAAATGAAAAAAAAATAGGTTATTTAGATTTAAATTTATCTAAGAAAAATAATTCTTACAAAAATATAAGAAGAGGAGGGATTCGATTACACCGTTTTTTGGTGACACCGGATTACACCCTATGTTTACAAAGTCCAAACAGCCGATCCAAATCGTTCAACTTGTTGGATATGTTAAAATGTACTTGCAGATCAAATTTTACATTTTTCTGAATTTTTTTACTATTTATTAAGATGGGTACAAAAATTCAACGGTCTAAATATAGCGATTTTGTTAAATACTTAATAAATAGTAAAAAAATTCCAAAAAATGTAAAATTTGATCTGCAAGCACATTTTAACATATCCAACAAGTTGAACGGTTTGGATCGACTGTTTGGACTTTGAAAACTTCAAAAATGGAGAGTGTAATTCGGTGTCACCAAAAAAGAGTGTAATCGGATCCCTCCTCATATAAGAAAGTAGTGAAAATTTTGAAAGTCAAAATAATTTTATAAAATCAATTTTGTTAGAGTCAAAATAAAATTAGAAGTAAAACAAAATAAATTTTATGAATTAACATGTTTCAAAAAATATAATTTCATCATTATTAGAGGAAAGTTTACAAGTTATGATATTTTTACAAGTCAATTAAAAGTACAGCAGATAATATTAAAAAAAATGAAAAAATATATTTTCAATTTTTTAGTTAAAATATTACTGAAATTATTTTGACTTTAATTTAGTCTAACATCAAAATTTAGTCTAACATGAAAATATTACTGAAAATATTATTGAAATTTAGTCTAACATCAAAATTTGACTTTAATTTTAGAAAATATTTTGTAATGAAAATTATATTAATGAAATTTATGTAATAATTAATATTATAGTATATTTATTGCTTAATTAAATGACTTTGACACATTAAATTATATAGCATTACATGCATGTTGCTTACATGATTCACATCTTCTATGCATGAACATGAAACATAAACTCTTGTTTCGTGAGTTAACAAAGACACGCGAGAATATGTGATCCGTTGGTCGATCGGAACCGTTTAAATGAAAAAGCACTATAGTTATTGTCTTGTATCAAAGTTTGATCAGATTTTGTTTTTATTTACCCATCCATCTAGTTGATAAAAAACTGAAGTATCGTATGGTCATAAACACTTCGTGTTGGATCGAAGCCCATACATAATAAAACTTTCAAACTTTTATGTTGGTTACGTTCAATATTCTCCCTTGATCATTTTAAAATAGATTTGGAAAGATTTTATCACAGATCGACCGTTGATCTCCCGCGTGAAAATGAACGGTCCGAAAATGTTTTATAAATTTGAAAGGACATATAATAATGAAAGTCTATAAAAATGATATGTATAAGTATTATTTGACTATATAAGATGTAAAAAAAATATATATATTTTTTCTGAAAATTTTTCATATGTGTTCCTGTACATCTATTATAAATATCAAGTTGTTATACCGTCTGATAAGAGAATAAAGGTTCTGATTTATTCATTTTGAATAGATGTGGATAGGAAGTCCTTATACTCTCATGTAACATAATATTTCTGTTTAGATCTGACAGTACGTGATGCACATCACCCTTTGATATTAGTGCGCAAAGATGATCACATGGTCCGATCTAAACAAAAATATCATGTTACCTTGGAGTAAATGAATTCTTTAGTTGCCACTTAAATTATCATTTTCCTCTTCTCCCTGTGCGCAGCCGCATTAGTAACTTAGGTTTTCATTTCTCCTCCTAATTTTTACCATTCCCTCTTCTTTTTTCCCTCTTCTTTTTTCGGAAATTCCAAATGGCGCCGCTGCTATCACCAAACCTAAGATCGATCTCATTTTCACCCTGCCTCTCTCTCTACTCTTAATCGATCTTTCCCCTCTATTCGCCACACTCTCTGTTCGCCTCTCTCTCGCTCGCGCCGGCGCCGCCTCTCCTCTGTCGCAACACTATACCTCCGTCCCGCTGCCTCTTCGCCTTCGCGTCTCAGTTGCGTCGCCTATTTGCCTCTCAGGCCCCAATCAGCCGCTCGATCCTAGGTATACAACTGATTCCGCTTAGGCCCCAATCAGCCGACCGATCAAGACCGTCTTGGTGCCGTGAAGCCTGCTGAGCCACTATTCGGTAAATCGACCAATACATAAAAATTGGAAGTTCTTTATTTTTTAGTTTTTCATTTTGACCAATAAATGTATATGTTGGTCAAGCGTGGATAATCATTGTTGTCTTGCCACTAGGTGACCTTGTGCTGCTGTGCAAGTGATACCAGTTAATTTCTGTATTAACTGGTACTAGGTTGAGTGCTCCCAAATGCTTATATTTCAGATCAGTGTAGTTTTTTTAAGGTACAGAATGGATTGGTACATAAATTGAGAAATTCAGATCAGAATGAACTGGTACAAGCTTATTTGATGTGGTCTGAATTTATGTACCAGGGCACAACCTTGTACCAGTCAATTTTGTATCAGCTTTGTACAGCCTTGTACCAATGCCTTTTATGTGTGCTGGTACTAATTAACCCTATTTCGGCTTTAGGTAGAGCTCATATTTTTAATATCTGTTCCATAACTGGTATAACGGACTTAGATTTATGATACTGGTCAAACTAAGGATGTCTATGATGTTAGAGGAAATTTTTTTGAAAAATACTATCCCACATGAATACAATATTAATATTAAAAAATACATCTGGTAATTGGGGGCACAGGGTATATCACTACTGAAAAGTGTAAGGGCTTGTGAAGAATTACCTCTTATTCTTATTGATTGTACATGGTATAATATTTACTGGGCCTTCCGAAAATCATACTATTATCACTTCCTAACTCAGATTATTTTTATTCTTTTCATGTCAGATACATCTTCCTACAATGGACTATGCAAGCTTGCCAATGGTCAATTCAAGAACTTGTTGCTGTAAGGTGAATTAAGTGTTCATTTATTTTAGAAATCATGATCTGAATTCTAAATGTGAGAAATACATATGTTTAGTTTTTTAATATAGTACAAAAGTCGAGTATCTTGTGGGGTCTTGTAGCTGCAAGCTCTGTAATGATGCATTCTTCCAGTACTGGTACCAGCTAATACCTGTATTACAGGTGCATTGAAAGTCTGTTCCAAAAGACCCCACCTGGAAAAATATTCTTATGGTAAAAGGAAGAATAGTCAATAACAGTAACAAATATGATCACAACTAAAGGTAATAGAATATTAAATAAACAAAAAGAGAGGATACAAGTAGGTTACATTTAGCACCTGTATTCTTCATTTTTATACAACCAAAAATCTTATGTCCTATTATCAATTGTTTTTCCTATTTATGTAGGTTCTAAACTAAAAAAAATTAGAGGACAAGGACATTGCGATAAGATTTGTGATAGGTCACAGTGCAACCAAAGGGGGCATTCTGGACCGTTCAATTGATTTCGAAGAGGCCCAGACGCATGATTTTCTGCGGCTAAATCACGTAGAAGGATATCATGTGCCCTTCACTAAAACTAGGATTTATTTTGCCACTGCAGTTGCTATGTGGGATGCTGATTTTTATATCAAAGTTGATGACGATGTGCATGTTAATCTTGGTAAGTAACAGTTGCCCCCATATTACTATTACTATATTAACAATATTAGTACAACTTTTCATCATCCCCTTTTGGTCTGGAGGATCAGGTATTTAATAAGAACTGAGTTGTAGTTTGCTGATTTTGCTTCATTCTTAATTCAGGTGTGCTTGCAACTAGGCTAGCTCAACATAGAGCAAAACCTCGTATATATATCGGATGCATGAAATCAGGCCCGGTTCTCTCTCAAAAGTAAAATTTCAGACCAAATATCATCATCCAAATATTTCTAATGTTAAATGTATGAAGTTTCTAATAATATTATTTGCATACTACTTGAATAGCAGAGGAGTCAAGTACCATGAACCAGAGTATTGGAAGTTTGGAGACAAGGGAAACACCTTTAGGCACGCCAGGCCAAACTTATGCAATTTCCAAGGACCTGGCTGCATATACCTCCATTAATTTGTGAGTTACCATTCATTTTCTTTTTCTTTTTCCTAAGAAAACCTCTTAATGAACAGTTAACTTTCTCTACTGGCATTGAATCTGTACAAGTAATTTTATTTTTACGGACTAGTATTTATTTCCTGCTGAAACTGTACAATAATTTCCTTTTTATGGACGAGTAATTTCCTGATGGGGATATAGGTAAATTTGGTGGATTGGTAAATGGTGATGGTCGCATGCTGTCGGCAGTATGACGAGGTGGTCGACCCCATCATAGAGATGCAACCATCTACTAGGCCACTCGAAAGGGAACTTTTGACTGCTTTGGATGTGTTGACCCATATGCCAACAAGAGACCAAAAATATGTCCAGTGGTACGCATGCTTGACGCTGATGAGCCTATCCATCTTTCGGTATGTTCCACTTGTACACATATTACTTTTGTTCTTTTATTTTCCTGTTAATCAACCTGGCACAGATCAAAACATTTAATTCATACTTTCCTCAGTTTTTCCTTTTTTTTTTCCCCATGTTTTGTGTATCACCATCAGTTAATCAAGGTTAGATTTGGTGTGCTTCCAGCGGTTCAGTTATGATATGTTTCCGTATATGGAACTATGCTATCAAATGTAAATGTTGATTGATTAATGTTATATTTTGCAGCCAATGCTAACTGTGAACATAACAATCCCATACTTGATAAAGCTCTTTGCTTTTGTGAGTTTTTTTACAACTTTCCTAACACCAAGCTCAAAGTTCTACATTAAGTTCTTTCTGTTCCTCTAATGCATTTGTCCTTATGTTAATTTCAGGTGTATTGCCACATCATGCCCTCCATAGTAGTATACGATGAAAATTAGCTACCAATCTATATGACTGCACGATATTACATCAAGTATGTAACAATTTGTATGTTTAAGTATGTAGTAGATGAGCTTGCTTTATTTTTTCCCTCCACTTAACCAAACAAAGTGTTTCCAAATTTGTTAATTTCCCCATAATTTATGTTTTTAAACGCACTTACATTTCAATCCTACCACAGTAAACATGCTCAATAGCGTGAAAACAAATAACTCACACGAGTTGTTATATCCCCGTTTGAACTAAATTTTAATTGCATGCAATTTGTAAGTAATGGAAATCTTAATCTGTTGAAATTTGAATGCATGTTGTTCACCTTCTGTGGTACAAGTCATGAATTGACATGTGCTGGCTGCAAGGACATAACTAAAACTCCCCAGTTAAAACAAGAAGAAGAAGAAGAAGACATCCATGTACACCAACGTTTAAGAAAAATATCAGTTGCGGCGTAGCCGCAACATGAAGCACCTAGTTACTTTTCAATTTTCTATGTTCTTAATTTCTTAACATCAATTGAAAATTCTCTTAATGCAGAGAACTTCAGGACTGGCCTTCAGATTTGTTCAGTCCAGTGTTAAATCATTTATTTTGGATATATGTACAAGTTTATTATATTAATGTGATTGTAGTACTTTTTGGTTTTTGCTACAATGTATGCTTCATAACATTATATTGATTAATGCTTATTGCAATGTGTTGTTATTAATGCTTGTTTAATTTGAAATGTAAATTATTAATGCCATTGGGTTGGTACCAAATCGGTACAGGTACCAAATTGGTACGGGGTGAATTATAAAATTGGGCCTGAATTTTTTTTTCATGAACGACAATTTTTTGCATCGGAAAATCTATACAAATATGGGGCGCAGACAATATCCTTACAAATAACCTGGTGGGGCCCACCTTCTTTATCCATGCAACTAATAGGTTAATTATCCATGCAACTAACCATGTGGGACCCACGTTATTTACCCTTGCAACTACTCACTCCTCTATCGTTGCAACTAATTCATGGGACCCACACACTTTACCCTTGCAACAAATCGATCCTCTATCCTTGCAAATAGTCCATGGGACCCACGCACTTTATCCTTGCAACTACTCAATGCTATATCCTTGCAATTACTTCCTGCATTAGCTTTGTTGCATGGGTATTTATTGCAAGGGCTTACCCTTGCAACAAGTATTCCATAAGTTGTTGCAAGGGTAAGCCCTTGCAACAAGTCGGAAATTGAGTAGTTGCAACGGGGGTTGTTGCAAGGGTACTTGTTGCAAGGGTAGCCCATGCAACTGACATTTTTTGGGGTTGTTGCAAGGGTAAGCCCATGCAACAAGCCAAATTTTACCCTTGCAAAAAACCAGAATTCTAGTAGTGTTTGGAGAACCGTCAGTGTTTATACCTTCACTGACGGATTTTTTCAGAGCCGTCAGTGTTGCCTCATTTACTGACGGGCTTTTTTTTTAGCCGTCAGCGATTCATTTTCCCTGCGGTAGAGGCTGCTATGTTTTAGATGGATTTTGAAGGTTGCTGTAGTAAGAAACAAACGAAACGAAAGAACGCTGTTATGTTTTTTTTGGTTTGAACATTTCATTGAACACATGTAATACATTAATTTATTTAATAAAATCAAGTTAAAACTTCAAATCTTTCAAGTTTTTACAAATACAAATTTAATAATTACAAGATAATGCAAGAAGGGAATCCAATTAAGTAATTTGTGGATATTTTACAATACAATTAAGTCTTCCAAAATTTATAATATATTTTTAAACTTTGATTAGTTGTTAAGGAAGTACGTACATAAATAAATAATATGATAATTTAATTTATGTTTAACAAAATAAAAATAAAAATATGTTAATTAGAAACTTAGAATTTTGTAAATTTAAATTGTAGATAGATTTCATGTTAGTCTTGAGAGGAAAGTGAAATTAATTTCACTTGTATATTTAAAAGTAAATTGTTAGGGATGTATAACTATTTGAGAATAAAAATTTATGCATTGTGTATATTTTGTAAGATATTTAATAATTAAATTTATTTGTTTAAATTGAATTTATAGATGCAATAAGTATTTTATCGTTGTAATTCATAAAATATAAAAATAGGATTGGAATTATATTTGGTAAGACGTTCGTTGTATAGTGTTTAAAAGTTTGTTAATGATGGAATGGAAAACCAAATACAATGTAAATTACTAATTAATTGTTTCATCGAAAAATTGCAATGCTTGTTTATTATAATGAACATATTTTATTTAATAATTATGATTTGTAATTTACGTGATTAGTGAAATTTAGCCAATTAACATCAAATTTTTATTTTTATTTTAGAAAATATTTTGTAATGAAAATTATATTAGTAATATTTATGCAATAATTATAGCATGGTTATTGCTTAATAAAATAATTTTAACACATTAAATTATATAGAATTACATGCATGTTGCATATATGACTCACATCTTCTATGTATGAACATGAAACATAAACTCTTGTTTCATGAGTTAATGAAGACACACGGAAATATGTCGTCCGTGGGTCGATCGAAACCGTTTAAATTAAAGAGCACTGCATTTATTGTCTTGCATCCAAGTTTGATCAAAATTTATTTTTATTTACCCATCCATCTAGTTGACTGAAAATTGAAGCATCGTATGGCCATAAACACTTCGTGTTGGATCGAAGGTCATACATAATAAAACTTCTGAACTTTTATGTTGGTTACGTTCAATGTTCTCTGATCAGAGTCAAAATAACGATGATTTACGTAGGGTTTTGGCTTATGTTTTACATATTTTCTCACACTTATGTTTAATTAATTAGAGAAAAAGGCTAATGTCACCCTTCTTTATGTTTTATTGCAGAAAACAGGTTTTGAGACTATTTTACACCAAATGGAGCTAGAATCGGGTCAATCGGATCAGCGACGCTTATCGACGAAGTCTCTGTTACGGTCCGTTTTGCCTAATACGGACCAGGCCTAGCACAGACCAGAAGATAGCGCTGGAAGCATTAAACCCTAACCGTCAAGGTCCTAATACAGACCGTATCAACTGATACGGTCCATATCCGAAGGCATCTCTTGGGGAATAACTGCCGACAGCTGTTTCCAGATCAGTTTCTTAGCCTCTACTCAACCTCCAGACGTCCCTCCACTCCTATATAAAGCCCCTGGGCAGAAGAAATAGTTATCTTTGTAATTAGGGTTAGATTTGATTAAAGAGAGAAGAGAGGAGTGCTTGTAATGATGCCGTTCCGCGGCTAAGTTCCTTTTCTTAGGGCTAGGCAGTAAACCTTGTTATTCATGATGTTTTGATATATATATTTCGGTTGATTATGGTTTCTTGTTGTTGTATCAAAATGTTTTTGTGATTTACTATCTCTTCATCTAACTTCAATGATCTAGTTTGAGTCCATTAGGGTAGTGACAGTACTTTAATGGTAAGAGAAACTATTTGTATGAATTAGCCTCGTTGAGATCTATTAGGTTTATGTGAAGAAAACCTTAGCGGGGAAACCATAAACCAGACCAACAAAACGCGTACCAAATTCTATCACTTGCGTAAAGAAAATTGCAGTGATCTGTGTAGAAATTTGGGGTTTTTAGAGATCAGTTATTTGCGTAAGAAAACTCGCAGTGTCCTATGTAGAATCTCGATGAAAGATCTGTCATTCTTGCGTAACATAAATCGCAGTGACCTATGTGGTGTCTTTCATAAAACAACAACAGGAAATCAGACGCAACAGGAATATATTGTCAAGGCGGATTGAGTAGCAATGGTGTGCCGAAACCCTAGGAATTCTCATCTCTATCTTTATTTTAATTACTTTTAATTGCTTCCTAATTTACATTGATCACAACAACATCTCTCAATTTTCAGATTTCGTCTAGCCTTTCGAAAGATTGCGATTCGATCGCTCAAAGCACTGAACCAATATTCCCTGTGGATCGACCTCGATTATACTACTCGATAGGATTGTGCGCTTGCAGTCCGAACCAATAGCATTTCTGAGTTTATAAATATTAAAAGAAATATTGCTCTCTTTTGAGTGATCATTCTCCCTTGATCATTTTAAAATAGATTTGGAATGATTTCACTGCAGATCGACCGTTGATTTCCCGCGTGAAAATGAACGGTCCGATTTCAAACTTTATTTTATGTTGATTTTGTTGTCATTTTTTTTGTAATTTTTGATTCACTGACGGTTTTTACTACGGAACCGTCAGTGTTGATACCTTCACTGACGGGTTTTTGTTTAGAACCGTCAGTGTTGATATACTACACTGACTGTTTTTAATTAGTAATCGTCAGTGTTGAGGTCCTATACTGACCGTTTTTATTTCAGAACTGTCAGTGTTGATTTACTGTACTGACTGTTTTTTTTTTCGGAACCGTCAGTGTTGCTTGATTTACTGATTGTTTTTTGTTGAACCGTCAGTGATTTTTCGCTTCCGGATCTGCCGCGAAATTTTTCATTTTTCCTTCTAAAATTCATTTCCCTCCTTCTTTTTTCGAATACACTTGCGATCTCCCAAAATCGCTATCTATTCTAAATTCAGTTCTCTCGCGATCTCCCAAAAACCCCAAAATCGGGATCAGCCTCGTTCATTCCCCTCTTCGTTCCCGCCTTGCTGCCTCCGCCTCCGCCGAGCACCCGAGCACCCGCACCCGCTGGAGCGCCCGAGCACCCGCCTTGCTGCCTCGCCCCGCACCCAAGCACCCGAGCTCCTGAGCAAAAACCCCGTCTTGCTGTCCTTCTCGTTAGTCAAGTTTGGAGCCGTTCCTCGCCCCGTTCACTGCCCCGCTCAGCCGACCTTCCTCTCCCCGCTCAGCAATTACGGGTAAGAGACTGAACTCTCTTAGTTCTTTCGTGTACCAGTGTTTAGATGTGAAATTGCTGAGCGTTATTTGGGTTTTTCGTGTACCAGTGTTACTTGGTTGAGCGTTATTTGGGTTTTTCAAGAAGTAAAATTATTGTTTACTGGTTGTTAGGTCTGATAAAATAAGTTAGACCTGTCACCGGATTTATAGCAACATAAGAAAAAAATTAATAAATTGATTGGATCGAAATTAAATTCTCATGAACTATGATTAGCAGCCTTGAAGCTCTGAGTGATGCCTCAGCAATTAAAAACCCCCCTGCACCAAAAATAAAAGCAAATGTGAGTTGATCATGTTTCATTTGAAGCTCTGAGTGACACCTTGAGGGACATACAACCAAAAACAAAAAGGAAATTATCTAGGAAAAGAAGGGTAATTACCAAGGTTTCCAAGAGCATTCTGGCACAGTGCTGTCTAGTCTTCCCTTCCAAAAGATGATTCAAAGAAATGTGTCCATTTTGACATGCTATATTATGGACTACATGGAAGTGTTCTATCAAGTACTTTGCCATGCCCTTGCAACATATTACTTTCTTCGTTACTGGCTTATTAGAAAAATGAAGAACTGAACCAATACCATTACTAGCACACATTTGTTTTTATTTTTGGTGCATAAGAGGTTCTTTTAGTATACAGATTCTTCTAGTATATGATTTATACATGCATAAGATTTTCTTATTAACAATTGGTTTGGTATCAGTTGCGTGCCTTATTTTTCTTTTGCATGATTAAAAAACTAAGGAATGGGTGAACAAATATAATTTACTCTGGCTTACCAAACTACAAAGCATGTGGCTGCTATAAAATAATTTTTGCCCATCAGGTGTTTGTATCAATTCCCCACTGAAAAGCTGCTGGTTCAAGTATAGAGTTAGATAACCACCCTTTCACAGCTTAGTATGTGCACACAACTGGTACAGTTTGGTACAAGTTCGAACTGGGGTATAAACACAATTAAAGTAGTAATGCACATATTTCTTTATAGCTTGTTCCTGATGTGGTTCACAGTGAGCTTTCAATCAATTGTGGGGCCCAGCTTGTGAGAATGACACAAAGAACAAAAGAACTTCAGATGGGTGTCGGGTCATAGCCTGAGTTCATTCTCCTATCATCTGAGGACCATGTTGAAGAGGCAATTGATGCAATAAAAGAGGCAATTGACGCAATAAAGGCCAGGAAGGTCTTAGTTGTTCCTACTGATACCCTCTATGGATTTGTATGGGATGACTGGTTAGTTTTTCACAGCCACTCTAAAAGTAAAAAAAGGGTCTTGCAAGTAAAATTTTATTAGTGGTATTCCCTTACATAATATAAAACCAAGTAAAATTTTATTATTGATCCTGACTGTCGGCTCATCGACTCCATTTGTGTGATGGCTTGTTCAAGGTAATTTTGAAATACCATTTCAACTTGGAGTTCATTTTATTTTATTTATTTTTGTTATAAACTAATTTGCATTGATTCTGAATGTTAAATTTTTCTTCTGTTGTTTTTGAGGTTATTTCATTTGATAATAAGGGATAACTTGAGGAAGCATTTAACATCAGGTACTGCGACACCTAAACTGATTCAAGCTTTGTTATGAGAAAGCTCTTGTAATTACAAATAAGACCGGTACGTACTCTTATTATGTACCCTCTCATTTAGATATATATGTTTAGTTGGGTAATTAGCTGATCTTAAGGCCTAGAGTTGGCTTTAATTATATCAAACAAAAATTATGCTTTGTGGATGGATTAGGATAAAATGAACCCAAGTTATAATGGGATTCTTCAGAAAGTATGGTTTTAATTTAATGTGCATTCCAAATCTGACTTAAGCTAGCTAATTTGTATTTGATACATGGCTAAGTTCTGATATTTGCTCTTTCATATTGGTAAGATGCAGTCAATTATAAGAGCATATGGGAACTACTCTGAACTTCTTGTGGTTCACCAAGTTATAAGAGCATATGGGAACTACTCTTCTGGGAACTACTCTTCTGTGCTTCTTTGAATTTGTTAATAAAATTAAGTCACGTAATGCCAGGGCAAAGGAGCAGAGGGAAGGGGGAGAATAGCAAGAAGGTACATTTGTAGATGCAACTTTTTCATTAACTAAGCATAGTTCATTTGCAGCGTTATTTTGTGAAAACTTTCTTAATTAAGATTAAGTAAGCATTAATGTGGCTATTATTTACTTGTTGTTGTTTCTTCAAGTACTACAACCTGAAACTATATAATTACTAAATCAGACCAATTTTTTGGTACAATAGTAACTTATACTAGTATCATTTATTTCAGAAGAGCCTACACAGATGTTCTAAAGCATTACTTTGAGCAGAAATGGATTTCTACTCAAAAACTTTTTGAGCATGAAGAGATGTTTCACAAAATTCTTCAACTTATTCCAGATGAAAGTATGCTAATTATCCTTTCCTGTTAGTTTTTGGACTATATTTGTATACAAATAATGCTTATGTTTTGATTTTTGTAGGGTTTTGACAATTTTATTTGCAGAAATTAGATTTATGAGGTTGATTATGACCCTATGTATTGAAATAGGAGTTGAAAGCTTTTAAATTCAATTATAGAAGTTTCTAATTTGTTATTGCTTATGTTTTGATTTTTTTAGGTGTTGTTTCGGAGCTTGCTGGTAAGTGGCAAGACAGCACATTAGAGCATGTAACTACTTACAAGAAATGTAATGGTTTGTTATTAATTTCAGTTGCATATTTTGTTCATATTTGTCATGTAAATTTTGTTACAGTGTCTTTTTTGGTGAATGAATATATTATGTTGTGTTTTTTGTTGAATGAATATATTATGTTGTTTAAATTATTTGTATGATATTTTGTTTAACGTCAATAAATGTTGAATAGTAATATATGGCTAGCCCCGATACAAATAGAATCACGCCAAATTTTAATATTTTTACTGACGTTTTTAATACCAACACTGACGCCTGAAAAACCGTCAGTGTTGAACACCAACACTGACGCCTGAAAAACTGTCAGTGTTGAACACTAACACTGACGCCTAAAAAACCGTCAGTGTTGAACACCAACACTGACGGTTTTTCAGGCGTCAGTGTTGAGCACCAACACTGACGGTTTTTCAGGCGTCAGTGTTGGTGTTCAACACTGACGGCTTTTTATAAACCGTCAGTGTTGAACACCTACACTGACTGGTTTTTACCCGTCAGTAAAGGTAACCTGTACTTACGCCGGCTTTACTGGCGCCTCCATAAGCGTCGGTGTAGGGGTTTTTCAAGCGTCGGTGAAGGGTTTTTTTGTACTAGTGCATATAGCACTAGATGATGTCTGAAAGTATTAATATCAAGTATTATAAATATTCATACATCGTCATTCAAGTGTGAATAGTTAATGTATCAAGTATTTGTATCTAACACATTCTATCATTTTTTTTCCTTATGACATTGGATGTTTTTTGAAAGTAATAATATCAAGTATTCATACCTCGTCATTCAAGTGTGAATAGTTCATTATCAAATTTTTGTATCTAACAGATTATATCAATTTGTTTTTTTTTTCCCATATGGCATTGGATGACATTTGAAAGTATTAATATCAAATATTACAAGTGTTTATACCTCGTGATGTAAGTGTGAATAGTTCATATCAAATATTTGTACCTAACATATTAAACCAAATTTTAATTTTTTTTTTCATATGACACTAGATGATGTTTGAAAATATTAATATCAAATATTGCAAGTATTTATATCTCGTAATGCAAGTGTAAATAGTTCATATGTCAAGTGTTTGTACGTAACAGATTCTATCAATTTCTTTTTCCTTATGACGCTGGATGACGTTTGAAAGTATAAATATCAAGTATTGAAAGTATTCATATCTCATCATGCAAGTGTGAATAGTTTATGTATCAAGTGTTTGTAACTAACAAATTCTATCATTTATTTTTCTTATGGCATTTAATGTTTTTGGCAAAGTAGCCTGTAAGTATTCATTGCATTCACTAAAATGTCTGATACAATACATCAAATTGAGTAGCTGGGCTAAGCTAAACCCTATGAATACAATATATCTATCTTAATTGCTTAGGATAGCTACTAGATTGATATCTCTAAAGTCCATGACACATCAATATGCCTGACATATACAGTACGAAAAAACTTCATTACACAACAATATGTCTGACATATACAGGTAGAAAAAATGTCCCAAATAACACAATTCCAAGTTTCCATAATTCAGTATTATCATTTCGCTTGAAAAGAAGAAAAATCTCATGATTCGTAGAAGTGAAGTCAAAGCATACCAGTAAACAAATCCTAGCCATGAGTGTCACTTTCCAGCGCACTAACCAGTCCAAATAGGGTATAAATTCAATAGTCAAATTGAACTCAAATGTATAAATCCAAAAGACAATTAGACAAAGATAAGCCCCCTTTTGTTGCAATTCAATTTCTTTTTGTTAGACGGGTGATCTTTCATTTTCAACTGAACTCTGTCTTGTTAAATCCAAAAATATTTTGACAATTAGACAAAATTGCAGAATAACTTATTAGTTATTACCTTAACACCCTCTGAAAATTCACATTCTTCTTTTGCAGTACAACGATTTATACGTCTCCACCCAAATGAGATAATTCGTTGGTGACACTTTTGCAATGGAGGTTTTCCATGAGTAAGCCAAATTAAATTGAACTATAAGTGCTTTCTCATGTAGAGAGTTACCATAAAAGTTTGCCAGAAACAGAGCAATTTGTTTCTCAGTTTTTTTGGGTACAATTAAAATAAGAAAGAAATCAAATTCATGAATTACCTTTGATTTTATTGCATCAATAGAAGAACAAGGAGACTCTTTTACATTGTCAAGATGAAGGTTCTTTGATTCCTCTGATAACAGTAAGGCCATGGTTCTTGACTTGGCATTTCCATCTATGAAGCATTTCATCAAACGTGTTATGTGCATGTACTTACCCTTACCAAAGAAAATGAGATTTTTTAAAGTTAGAATCAAAGACCACTCACAGAGAGAAATAGTGGAAAAGAGCTGGTCGTGAGGCTTGGGTACTGACTAGTGGGCCCATGAGAACACTTTGGTACTATAGTCATGAATTATGAAGCTATCTATACACGAGAAGAGAGAGAGGGAGGAGGAATGGAAGTATCTAGAGCCGCAGCTAGTTCAATCACCACCACCGCCACCTGTTGCACTAGAGCATCGTCGGCCCTGTCAAATGCTGAGGAAATCGAGCGCACTAAGGGACCCACTAGTAAGTGAGAGTGGCACGTGTGTACGTAATGAGGCGATGAAGGAACTTGTTTGGGTGGAGGGGATGCAATCGCACGGAGGGCAAAGGAATAGGTTGGAGAGAGCGAAGGATAGGTGCTGCGAGAGGGAAAGAAGAGAAGAGGAGAGCGGTGACGGTCGAAAGGGGTGGGGTGGGGAGAGAGAGAGGTGCTAGGTTTGTTTTCTGTTTTTGTTGGAGCTATTTTTTTATTTTTATTTTTTGCCGATTGGAAAAGAGAGTTTGTTAGGAGGACGTTTAGGGGACACAAGTGAGGGGGACGAAATCATTATTCTAAAATATATATTGCCGTTAATGCTTCATTAGGTACCAAGCTTGATCCTTGTAATTAGACAAATACATAATCCAACAATTTAAGAACGCAACAAACGGTTTTATAGAATTGGGCTATAAATTCCATTTAATGCTCATATAATTGATCCGAACAATTAAAATTAAAAATATTCTCCATTTCTAAAATCAATAAATATGAACACCCGTGATGGAACTATATCCACAGATATTAGCAATGGCTTGGTACAATAATTGCAACAAAATCTCACATAAACACTACCTCAAGGAACTCGTTATAGATGTGATTGTGTACAAATATTTGTGATTTCCGGACACGATTTCGGTACTAATTGTGTGTGTGTGTGGGAGAACTAAATGCTTATTTTTTAACTATTTTTGAAATAGGGGGGCACAGAAGGGTCTTGTATCACTACTAAGTTGCAACAGTAACACACTCTTCATAGATTTTATCCATTATTTTAATCTTTGTCGATCGGATCTTGTGAAACATAGTTTGAATATTAGAATACCGAACAATGTCATCCGTAATGAGCTTACTTTGGTCGCTTGATGCTGATGTCCCCCCCACGCGGCCTTTCAATTCTTCGGGTGCGTATCAGCAGGAAATTTAGAACCATAAAGTAATAACAAATCAGCATCATGCATTTACATATTAACTGTGTAAGGCAAAATTATGATTGCAATAATTGCATCAAAATTAAAATGGTTCATGTTTTTCTTGGCCTTATTTGTGCATCACATTTTTAATTGATTTTCAAAATCTAAACTGTCAATTTATACTACTCAACATAATTTCTATATTAAAATGTTCTTGATGAACAAAACTTTTTGGGAAGTTTTTTACTATTTTTATCAATAGATACAAAATCATTGTCTTTATGTTTTAGACCTTCAAAAAACAATGAATTTGTATCTATCTAAAAATATAGAATTTTTTTTTCTAAAAAATATAATATTGAGTTTACAAACATATCACTATATGAAGATCATGTTGAACTATTTATATTGACTATTATGACTTCGAAAAGATAGACAAAATTGCGAGGCACGAATGAGGCATTTGAATCCTACTAAGCTACATATATACCAGCCCGGCTAATACGCTTATATAAGAATTTCAAAACAAGATCCTTAATTATAAGTCATTTTTGCGTTTCTAAAATTCAAACAGTCGATCCGAACAGTTCAACATGATCTCCATATTAAAATGTGCTTGGAGACCAAAATTTACATTTTTTTAAAATTTGTTTACTATTTTTTAAGGTAGGTAGAACATCCATTAATTTAGAAGATTCTGGACCATAAAAATAATGATTTTCAACCTATCTAAAAAAATCGTAAAAACAAATTCCAAAAAATGTAAACAATCGATATCCGGAGGTGCTTCCATAGAAACTCTTTCATGAAGTCCAACTTCTAGATCATCTGTTCTATTAAATTCTATTTGATTAATGGGCTCGAAAGTAATGCGCGTTGCAGTACCACCAGAAGGACGAGGCTGTTCACGAGGAATTTGTCCTGCAATGCCAGCTCCCCTGTACTTCGTCAGTTTTAACAATTAATACGGTTTCAACATGATCTCTATTTTAAAATGTGCTTGGAGACCAAATTTTACACTTCTCAAAATTTGTTTACTATTTTTTAAGGTAGGTAGAACATCCATTAATTTAAAAGATTATGGACCATAAAAAACAATGGTTTTCAACTTATCTAAAAAAATCGTAAACAATAACAAGTACATTCATTAAACTTTTATCTACAAGTACATTTTAATATGGATATCATGTTTAACTACTCGGATCGACTGTTCGGACATTGAAAACGCAAAAATGACTTAAAAACATATGGTGTATAAGTTCTTATATAAACGTATTTGCCGGACTCTATATATACACATAAACATAAACATAAATATATAAATATATATAGAGGTTGGCTAAGATCAAAGTGGTATGATCAAGGCCTTGGTGCTACCAATTTATTTTTGTGATTTTGAAGTCCAAATAGTTGATTTGAAGTGCCCAACGTATTCTCCATATTAAAATGTGTTTGGAAACTAAATTTTACATTTTTTGAATTGTTTTACTATTTTTTAAGAATTTTTGAAAATCACTGTTTTTCATAATAATAAATAAATGAATATAATCTGAAAAATAGTGATTTTTAAAAATTCATAAAAAATAATAAAAAAATTCAAAAAATGTAAAATTTGGTCGTCGAGCACATTTTAATATGGAGAACACGTTGAGCACTTCAGATCGAATATTTGAACTTTGCAAATTGCAAAAACGAATTGGTAATACCAAAACTTTGGTCATACCAATTTGATCTTAGCCAACCTCTGCCACTCTATATATATAGAGGTTGGCTAATATTAAAACGTTTGTTCCGGAGTCGTGGTTCAACCAGTTGGTTTTCCGATTTTCAAAGTCCAAACAGTCGATCCAAACCGTTAGATGTAATCTTTATATTAAATTGTGCTTGGAGACCAAATTTTACTATCTTTTAGATTTTTTTTACTATTTATTAAGTCAGTTTTAAAATCGCTAATTTTGATAAACAGTGAAAAATTTCTAGATCATTGAATACATCGATTCTAAAACTAACTTAATAAATAGTAAAAATGTTCTAAAAACACGTGAAATTTGTTCTCCAAGTACATTTTAATATAGATTGAATGTTGAACGGTTTGGATCGACTGTTTTGACTTTAGAAATGTAAAAACTGAACCGTTTGTTCCACGGTCTAGGAACAAATATTTTGATATTAGCCAACGTGTCTCTATCTCTCTCTCTCTATATATATATATATATACCTACAGAGATTGGCTAAGTTCAAAGTGTTATGACAAAGACCTTAGTACTATCAATTTGTTTTTGCAGTTTTCAAAATTCTAGTTGATTTGAAGTGTTCAACATGTTCTCCATATTAAAAGTGTTCGGATTAGTGATGTAAACGGAGCAGAAAGGATAATGCTAATATCAAATCGATATCCACATTTCAGTGAGCGGATATGAGTACGGATATATAGTAAAATGTATATCAAAATGAAAAACCATATCCACGTGAAACAGATACATATGGATACGAAGTGGATAATTCACAAATACGGATTTGAATACATATACAAAACGAATAATTGTTGAAGAATTGAGTCATATGAATAATTCACTCTAATAGTCTGTTTATATAATTAATATAAGTTTTATAATTAAAATAGACCTTTTTTATTTTAATATTGCAAAGAACAAAAATAAAAAAAAAGTTCACACAATTGCATGTCATAAATCACAAAAACACATATCCGATCCGACCTCAAACCAGCAAATGGTCCCCACGTGGGAATTCAAAGTATGAATTGGAGGCTACAATGCTACATTATCACGTGATTTTGGATTTGGAAAGTAAATATTATACCCGTGTCAACCGGATATCCGCAACGTTTTTCCATTAGAAAAATTATCCGGATCCAAATTCAAATCCGGCTCTGTTCTTCTCATTAGATAAATGTCCGGATCTGAATCGGTTAATTATCCGCTCTGTTTACTTCGAATATAGATAACAAACGATTTTGAACCGAATAAGCTGAATCCGTTTACACGTACCCTTAGCTAGGAAACCAAATTTTACATTATTTTTTTTATTTTTCACTAAATTTTTATGAATTTTTAAAAATCACAGTTTTTCAGATTTTTTTTTATCAGAAATACAATGATTTTTAAAAATTCATAAAAAATAGTAAATAATTAAAAAAATATATAAAATTCGGTATCTAAACACACTTTAATATGGAGAATATGTTGAGCACATTAAATCGATTATTTGAACTTTAAAAACCGAAAAAACAAATTGGTAATACCAAGATCTTTGTCATATCACTTTAATTAACATTAGCCAATCTCAATATATATATAGATAGACGCACACACACATATACATACATACATACATATATATATATATATAGAGTGAGGCTACGGTACTGTGCATAGCACGGTTTGGTCCGTGCTTCGGCACAATATTTGAGTTTTGAAAATTCTAACGGTCGATCCAAACGGTTCAACTTGATTATAAAATGAATATGTACTTGCAAACCAAATTTTACATTTTTTCGAATTTTTTAACTATTTTTTTAGATAGGTAGAATATCACTTGATCTGAAAATTCTGGACCATCCAAAAACAGTGATTTTCTACCTATCTAAAAAAATAGTAAAAAAGTTCGAAAAAATGTAAAATTTGGTTTGCAAGTACATATTCATTTTATAATCATGTTGAACGGTTCGGATCGACCGTTAGGATTTTGAAAACTCAAATATTGAGCCGTAGCACGAACCAATCTGTGCTATGCATAGTACCGTAGCCTCACTCATATATATATATATATATATATAACACACACACACACACAAACACATATATATATGATTTTTAAGGATGCATATAATTGATCTTAAGCAAGGAAGGATGACATACCTTCCAGGAGCTCTATCAACGAACCAACTTTTTTCATTACCGCCCGAAGGTCGAGAACTTAAACAAATGATATCCGGAGGTGCTTCCATAGAAACTCTTTCATGAAGTCCAACTTCTAGATCATCTGTTCTATTAAATTCTATTTGATTAATGGGCTCGAAAGTAATGCGCGTCGCAAGACCACCAGAAGGACGTGGCTGTTCACTAGGAATTTGTCTGCAATGCCAGCTCCCCTGTACTTTGTCAGTTTTAACAATTAATACGGTTTCAACATGATCTCTATTTTAAAATGTGCTTGGAGACCAAATTTTACACTTCTCAAAATTTGTTTACTATTTTTTAAGGTAGGTAGAACATCCATTAATTTAAAAGATTATGGACCATAAAAAACAATGGTTTTCAACTTATCTAAAAAAATCGTAAACAATAACAAGTACATTCATTAAACTTTTATCTACAAGTACATTTTAATATGGATATCATGTTTAACTACTCGGATCGACTGTTCGGACATTGAAAACGCAAAAATGACTTAAAAACATATGGTGTATAAGTTCTTATATAAACGTATTTGCCGGACTCTATATATACACATAAACATAAACATAAATATATAAATATATATAGAGGTTGGCTAAGATCAAAGTGGTATGATCAGGGCCTTGGTGCTACCAATTTATTTTTGTGATTTTGAAGTCCAAATAGTTGATTTGAAGTGCCTAACGTATTTTCCATATTAAAATGTGTTTGGAAACTAAATTTTACATTTTTTCAATTGTTTTACTATTTTTTATGAATTTTTGAAAATCACTGTTTTTCATAATAATAAATAAATAAATAAAATCTGAAAAATAGTGATTTTTAAAAATCCATAAAAAATAATAAAAAATTTCAAAAAATGTAAAATTTGGTCCTCGAGCACATTTTAATATGGAGAACACGTTGAGCACTTCAGATCGACTATTGAACTTTGCAAATTGCAAAAACGAATTGATAGTACCAAAACTTTGGTCATACCAATTTGATCTTAGCCAACCTCTCCCTCTCTATATATATAGAGGTTGGCTAATATTAAAACATTTGTTCCGGAGTCGTGGTTCAACCAATTAGTTTTTCGATTTTCAAAGTCCAAACAGTCGATCAAAACCGTTAGGATGTAATATTTATATAAATTGTGCTTGGAGACCAAATTTTACTATCTTTTAGATTTTTTTTACTATTTATTAAGTCAGTTTTAAAATCGCTAATTTTAATAAACAGTGAAAAATTTCTAGATCATTGAAAACATCGATTTTAAAACTAACTTAATAAATAGTAAAAAAGTTCCAAAAACATGTGAAATTTGTTCTCCAAGCACATTTTAATATAGATTGAACGTTGAACGGTTTGGATCGACTGTTTTGACTTTAAAAATGTAAAAACTGAACCGTTTGTTCCACGGTCTAGGAAGAAACATTTTGACATTAGCCAACGTGTCTCTATCTCTCTCTATATATATATATATATATATATACATACAGAGATTGGCTAAGTTCAAAGTGTTATGACAAAGACCTTAGTACTACCAATTTGTTTTTGCAGTTTTCAAAGTTCTAGTTGATTTGAAGTGCTCAAACATGTTCACCATATTAAAAGTGTTTGGATTAGTGATGTAAACGGAGCGAATTCGGAAAGGATAATGCTAATATCAAATCGATATCCACATTTCAGTGAGCGGATATGAATATAGATATATAGTAAAATGTATATCAAAATGAAAAACCATATCCACCTCAAACAGATACGTACGGATACGAAGTGGATAATTCACAAATACGAATTCGAATACATATACAAAACGAATAATTGTTGAAGAATTGAGTCATATGAATAATTCACTCTACTAATCTGTTTATATAATTAATATAAGTTTTATAATCAAAATAGACTTTTTTTATTTTAATATTGCAAAGAACAAAAATAAAAAAAAAGTTCACAAAATTGCATGTCATAAATCACAAAAACACATATCCGATCCGACCTCAAACCAGCAAATGGTCCCCACGTGGGAATTCAAAGTATGAATTGGAGGCTACAATGCTACATTATCACGTGATTTTGGATTTGGAAAGTAAATATTATACCCGTGTCAACCGGATATCCGCAACGTTTTTCCGTTAGAAAAATTATCCGGATCCAAATTCAAATCCGGCTCTGTTCTTCTCATTAGATAAATGTCCGGATCTGAATCGGTTAATTATCCGCTCTGTTTACTTCGAATATAGATAACAAACGATTTTGAACCGAATAAGCTCAATCCGTTTACACGTACCCTTAGCTAGGAAACCAAATTTTACATTATTTTTTTTTATTTTTCACTAAATTTTTATGAATTTTTAAAAATCAGTTTTTCAGATTTTTTTTATCAGAAATACAATAATTTTTAGAAATTCATAAAAAATAGTAAATAATTTAAAAAAATGTAAAATTCGGTATCTAAACACACTTTAATATAGAGAATATGTTGAGCACATTAAATCGATTATTTGAACTTTAAAAACCGAAAAAACAAATTGGTAATACCAAAATCTTTGTCATATCACTTTAACATTAGCCAATCTCAATATATAAATAGATAGACGCGCACACACACATATACATACATACATATATATATATACACACACACAAACACACACATATATATATATATATATAGATATGATTTTTAAAGATGCATATAATTGATCTTAAGCAAGGGAAGGATGACATACATTCCAGCATAATGATTACCGCCCGAAGGTCCAGAACTAGGAAGTACTAGCCTTTTACGATTTTTTAGTTTCTTATACCAGCAACGAGGAGGTCCAGAACTTAGACAAGGAGGTGATGCCTTAAGGAGCCTCCGTGGAGGCTGTTCACTAGGAATTTCTTCATCATCGAAACAACTTTCTTCATCAACGAAACAACTTTCTTCGTCAACGAAACAACTTTCTTCATTATCGCTTTCTTCATTATTGAAGCAAATTTCTTCAGTAACGGGCATCGCAGTGCCACCAGAAGGACGAGGCTGTTCACTAGGAATTTGTCCTGCATTGCCAGCTCCCCTGTACTTTGTTAATTTTAACAATTAATACGGCTACATTTCAAATGCAGCATATATATATATATATGGAGAATATGTTGAGCACATTAAATCGACTATTTGAACTTTAAAAATCGAAAAAAACAAATTGGTAATACCAAGATCTTTGTCATATCACTTTAACATTAGCCAATCTCAATATATATATAGATACACACACACACATATACATACATATATATATATATAGGGAGAGAGAGAGAGAGAGAGAGAGAGAGTCTCTACATATATATATACACACAAACACAGACACACAGACATATATATATATATATATATATATATGTGATTTTTAAGGATGCATATAATTGATCTTAAGCAAGGGAAGGATGACATACATTCCAGCATAATGATTACCGCCCGAAGGTCCAGAACTAGGAGGTGCTGCCCTTTTACGTTTTTTTGCTTTCATATACCTACGAGGAGGTCCAGAACTTAGACAAGGAGCTGATGCCTTAAGGAGCCTCCGTGGACGCTGTTCACTAGGAAATATGCGAGCAACAATAACTAAGCTCGCTTTGGAAACAACAACCTTAAAATTTGTTTGCCTTTATGTAAACAGCAATTTGATTAGAAATATCTTTTCACATTATGCCTTTGACTCGTTACATATTCAATTACATAGTTATTTTTGTGGAAAATCATAAAGTGAATGATAAAAGTGTAGTGATGTTTTATCATGTGTCGCAGCGTGTTCAGTACAAGTACCATACCGTGTCGTACTCGCACAGTACTAATTTCAAACACAACACTAAAACTTGCTTAGACATATTTTTATTTTCTGTAAAATAGGTTTAAATTGTTTAAAATAATAATAATAAAATACAATATTTTGGAAAAAATGTCAAAAAAAAATAGTGAATAAAATGTTTAGATTGTTTACATTTTTTTTCATTTTTATTTATCATTGTTTCTCGACTTGTCATGTTTTTTTTTTCTTTTTCTTTTGGCTTGTTGTATATTTGTTGTATATATATTTTTATAATTCATGTTATGATTTTTAGCCATAAATTAACACACATAAATTAATTAATAAATTAATTAATCTGATAACATGCATTTATAAAATAAAAATGCAATTGAACTAAACACACACACACACACACATATATACACAGTTGATCATGGCGCGAATGAATTTTAAATGGATTTCTCAAAATTTATGTTTTGATAGTTGAAGAAAACATACACAATTTCTAAACTATTAACCGTGTATAGAAGTCCGAAGTCGTACACGGTTCAGTATTAACAAATTGTGTACAAATATTTGTGATTTCCGGACATGATTCAATACAAACTATGTGTGTGGGAGAACTAAATACTTATTTTTTTAACTATTTTTTGAAATAGGGGGGCACAGAAGGGTATTGTATCACTACTCTTTCCCTTATAGTGAAACTCAGGAAAATAATTTCCGGACAAAAACAATAAACTCAGGAAACAAAATAATGTAAATTATTCAATTAAAAAAAATAGAATACAATCATCCAATAATTAATTTCTAAGTTGCAACAGTAACACACTCTTCATAGATTTTATCCATTATTTTAATCTTTGTCGATCGGATCTTGTGAAACATAGTTTGAATATTAGAATACCGAACAATGTCATCCGTAATGAGCTTACTTCATGCGGCCTTTCAATTCTTCGGGTGCGTATCAGGTGGTCGCGTGATGGTCACCTCACGCGGCCTTTCAATTCTTCGGGTGCGTATCAGCAGGAAATTTAGAACCATAAAGTAATAACAAATCAGGATCATGCATTTACATATTAATTGTGTAAGGCAAAATTATGATTCATGTTTTCTTGGCCTTATTTGTGCATCACATTTTTAATTGATTTTCAAAATCTAAACTGTCAATTTTTACTACTCAACATAATTTCCATATTAAAATGTTCTTGATGAACAAAATTTTTTGGGAAGTTTTTTACTATTTTTATCAATAGATACAAAATCATTGTCTTTTTGTTTTAGACCATCCAAAAACAATGAATTTGTATCTTTCTAAAAAATATAATATTAAGTTTACAAACATATCACTATCACTATATGAAGATCATGCATGTTGAACTATTTATATTGACTATTACGACTTCAAAAAGATAGACAAAAATGCGAGGCACGAATGAGGCATTTGAACCCTACTAAGCTACATATATACGAGCCCGGCTAATACGCTTATATAAAAATTTCAAAACAAGATCCTTAATTATAAGTCATTTTTGCGTTTTCAAAATTCAAACAGTCGATCCGAACCGTTCAACATGATCTCCATATTAAAATGTGCTTGGAGACCAAATTTTACATTTTTTAAATTTGTTTACTATTTTTTAAGGTAGGTAGAACATCCATTAATTTAGAAGATTCTAGACCATAAAAAATAATGATTTTCAACCTATCTAAAAAAATCGTAAACAAATTCCAAAAAATATAAACTTTTATCTACAAGTACATTTTAATATGGATATCATGTTTAACTGTTCAGACATTGAAAACGCAAAAATGACTTAAAAACATATGGTGTTTAAGTTCTTATATAAACGTATTAGCCGGACTCTATATATACACATAAACATAAACATAAATATATAGAGGTTGGCTAAGATCAAAGTGGTATGATCAAGGCCTTGGTGCTACCAATTTATTTTTGTGATTTTAAAGTTCAAATAGTTGATTTGAAGTGCCCAACGTATTCTCCATATTAAAATGTGCTTGGAGACTAAATTTTACATTTTTTTTGAATTGTTTTACTATTTTTTATGAATTTTTGAAAATCACTGTTTTTCATAATAATAAATAAATAAATAAAATCTGAAAAATAGTGATTTTTAAAAATCCATAAAAAATAGTAAAAAAATTTCAAAAAATGTAAAATTTGGTCCCGAGCACATTTTAATATAGAGAACACGTTGAGCACTTCAGATCGACTATTTGAACTTTGCAAATTGCAAAAACGAATTGGTAGTACCAAAACTTTGGTCATACCAATTTGATCTTAGCCAACCTCTCCCTCTCTATATATATAGAGGTTGGCTAATATTAAAACGTTTGTTCCGGAGTCGTGGTTCAACCAGTTGGTTTTCCGATTTTCAAAGTCTAAACAGTCGATCCAAACCGTTAGATGTAATCTTTATATTAAATTGTGCTTGGAGACCAAATTTTACTATCTTTTAGATTTTTTTTACTATTTATTAAGTCAGTTTTAAAATCGCTAATTTTAATAAACAGTGAAAAGTTTCTAGATCATTGAAAACATCAATTTTAAAACTAACTTAGTAAATAGTAAAAAAGTTCCAAAAACATGTGAAATTTGTTCTCCAAGCACATTTTAATATAGATTGAATGTTGAACGGTTTGGATCGACTGTTTTGACTTTAAAAATGTAAAAACTGAACCGTTTGTTCCACGGTCTAGGAAGAAACATTTTGATATTAGCCAACGTGTCTCTATCTCTCTCTCTCTCTCTCTATATATATATATACATACAAAGATTGGCTAAGTTCAAAGTGTTATGACAAAGACCTTAGTACTACCAATTTGTTTTTACAGTTTTCAAAGTTCTAGTTGATTTGAAGTGCTCAACATGTTCTCCATATTAAAAGTGTTTGGATTAGTGATGTAAACGGAGCGAATTCGGAAAGGATAATGCTAATATCAAATCAATATCCACATTTCAGTGAGCGGATATGAATATAGATATATAGTAAAATGTTTATGATCAAAATGAAAAACCATATCCACCTCAAACAGATACGTACGGATACGAAGTGGATAATTCACAAATATGAATTAGAATACATATACAAAACGAATAATTGTTGAAGAATTGAGTCATATGAATAATTCACTCTAATAATCTGTTTATATAATTAATATAAGTTTTGTAATCAAAATAGACCTTTTTTATTTTAATATTGCAAAGAACAAAAATAAAAAAAAAGTTCACAAAATTGCATGTCATAAATCACAAAAACACATATCCGATCCGACCTCAAACCAGCAAATGGTCCCCACGTGGGAATTCAAAGTATGAATTGGAGGCTACAATGCTACATTATCACGTGATTTTGGATTTGGAAAGTAAATATTATACCCGTGTCAACCGGATATCCGCAACGTTTTTCCGTTAGAAAAATTATCCGGATCCAAATTCAAATCCGGCTCTGTTCTTCTCATTAGATAAATGTCCGGATCTGAATCGGTTAATTATCTGCTCTATTTAATTCGAATATAGATAACAAACGATTTTGAACCGAATAAGCTGAATCCGTTTACACGTACCCTTAGCTAGGAAACCAAATTTTACATTATTTTTTTTTATTTTTCACTAAATTTTTATGAATTTTTAAAAATCAGTTTTCAGATTTTTTTTATCAGAAATACAATAATTTTTAAAAATTCATAAAAAATAGTAAATAATTAAAAAAAAATGTAAAATTCGGTATCTAAACACACTTTAATATGGAGAATATGTTGAGCACATTAAATCGACTATTTGAACTTTAAAAACCGAAAAAACAAATTGGTAATACCAAGATCTTTGTCATATCACTTTAACATTAGCCAATCTCAATATATATATAGATAGACGCACACACACATATACATACATACATACATATATATATATATATAGAGTGAGGCTACGGTACTGTGCATAGCACGGTTTGGTCCGAGCTTCGGCTCAATATTTGAGTTTTGAAAATTCTAACGGTCGATCCAAACGGTTCAACTTGATTATAAAATGAATATGTACTTGCAAACCAAATTTTACATTTTTTCGAATTTTTTAACTATTTTTTTAGATAGGTAGAATATCACTTGATCTGAAAATTCTGGACCATCCAAAAACAGTGATTTTCTACCTATCTAAAAAAATAGTAAAAAAGTTCGAAAAAATGTAAAATTTGGTTTGCAAGTACATATTCATTTTATAATCATGTTGAACGGTTCGGATCGACCGTTAGGATTTTGAAAACTCAAATATTGAGCCGTAGCACGAACCAATCTGTGCTATGCATAGTACCGTAGCCTCACTCATATATATATATATATATATATATAACACACACACACACACAAACACATATATATATGATTTTTAAGGATGCATATAATTGATCTTAAGCAAGGAAGGATGACATACCTTCCAGGAGCTCTATCAACGAACCAACTTTTTTCATTACCGCCCGAAGGTCGAGAACTTAAACAAATGATATCCGGAGGTGCTTCCATAGAAACTCTTTCATGAAGTCCAACTTCTAGATCATCTGTTCTATTAAATTCTATTTGATTAATGGGCTCGAAAGTAATGCGCGTCGCAGTACCACCAGAAGGACGAGGCTGTTCACTAGGAATTTGTCCTGCAATGCCAGCTCCCCTGTACTTCGTCAGTTTTAACAATTAATACGGTTTCAACATGATCTCTATTTTAAAATGTGCTTGGAGACCAAATTTTACACTTCTCAAAATTTGTTTACTATTTTTTAAGGTAGGTAGAACATCCATTAATTTAAAAGATTATGGACCATAAAAAACAATGGTTTTCAACTTATCTAAAAAAATCGTAAACAATAACAAGTACATTCATTAAACTTTTATCCACAAGTACATTTTAATATGGATATCATGTTTAACTACTCGGATCGACTGTTCGGACATTGAAAACGCAAAAATGACTTAAAAACATATGGTGTATAAGTTCTTATATAAACGTATTTGCCGGACTCTATATATACACATAAACATAAACATAAATATATAAATATATATAGAGGTTGGCTAAGATCAAAGTGGTATGATCAGGGCCTTGGTGCTACCAATTTATTTTTGTGATTTTGAAGTCCAAATAGTTGATTTGAAGTGCCTAACGTATTTTCCATATTAAAATGTGTTTGGAAACTAAATTTTACATTTTTTTGAATTGTTTTACTATTTTTTAAGAATTTTTGAAAATCACTGTTTTTCATAATAATAAATAAATAAATATAATCTGAAAAATAGTGATTTTTAAAAATTCATAAAAAATAATAAAAAAATTCAAAAAATGTAAAATTTGGTCCGAGCACATTTTAATATGGAGAATACGTTGAGCACTTCAGATCGACTATTTGAACTTTGCAAATTGCAAAAACGAATTGGTAGTACCAAAGCTTTGGTCATACCAATTTGATCTTAGCCAACCTCTCCCTCTCTCTATATCAAGAGGTTGGCTAATATTAAAACGTTTGTTCCGGAGTCGTGGTTCAACCGGTTTTCCGATTTTCAAAGTCTAAACAGTCGATCCAAACCGTTAGATGTAATATTTATATTAAATTGTGCTTGGAGACCAAATTTTACTATCTTTTAGATTTTTTTTACTATTTATTAAGTCAGTTTTAAAATCGCTAATTTTAATAAACAGTGAAAAATTTCTAGATCATTGAAAACATCGATTGTAAAACTAACTTAATAAATAGTAAAAAAGTTCCAAAAACATGTGAAATTTGTTCTCCAAGCACATTTTAATATAGATTGAACGTTGAACGGTTTGGATCGACTGTTTTGACTTTAAAAATGTAAAAACTGAACCGTTTGTTCCACGGTCTAGGAACAAATATTTTGATATTAGCCAGCATATCTCTCTCTCTCTCTCTCTCTATATATATATATATATATACATACAGAGATTGGCTAAGTTCAAAGTGTTATGACAAAGACCTTAGTAATACCAATTTGTTTTTGCAGTTTTCGAAGTTCTAGTGGATTTGAAGTTCTCAACATGTTCTCCATATTAAAAGCGTTTGGATTAGTAATGTAAACGGAGCAAATTCGGAAAGGATAATGCTAATATCAAATCGATATCCACATTTCAATGAGCGGATATGAATACGGATATATAGTAAAATGTATATCAAAATGAAAAACCATATCCACGTGAAACAGATACATACGGATACGAAGTGGATAATTCACAAATACGGATTCGAATACATATACAAAATAAATAATTGTTGAAAAATTGAGTCATATGAATAATTCACTCTAATAATCTGTTTATATAATTAATATAAGTTTTATAATCAAAATAGACCTTTTTTATTTTAATATTGCAAAGAACAAAAATAAAAAAAAGTTCACAAAATTGCATGTCATAAATCACAAAAACACATATCCGATCTGAGCTCAAACCAGCAAATGGTCCCCACGTGGGAATTCAAAGTATGAATTGGAGGCTACAATGCTACATTATCACGTGATTTTGGATTTGGAAAGTAAATATTATACCCGTGTCAACCGGATATCCGCAACGTTTGTCCATTAGAAAAATTATCCGGATCCAAATTCAAATCCGGCTCTGTTCTTCTCACTAGATAAATGTCCGGATCTGAATCGGTTAACTATCCGCTCTGTTTAATTCGAATATAGATAACAAACGATTTTGAAACTAATAAGCTGAATCCGTTTACACCCTTAGCTTGGAAACCAAAATTTACATTTTTTTTTTTTATTTTTCACTATTTTTTATGAATTTTTAAAAATCACAGTTTTTCAGATTTTTTTTTATCAGAAATACAATGATTTTTAAAAATTCATAAAAAATAGTAAATAATTAAAAAAATATATAAAATTCGGTATCTAAACACACTTTAATATGGAGAATATGTTGAGCACATTAAATCGATTATTTGAACTTTAAAAACCGAAAAAACAAATTGGTAATACCAAAATCTTTGTCATATCACTTTAACATTAGCCAATCTCAATATATAAATAGATAGACGCGCACACACACATATACATACATACATATATATATATACACACACACAAACACATATATATATGATTTTTAAGGATCGATGCATATAATTGATCTTAAGCAAGGAAGGATGACATACATTCCAGCATAATGATTACCACCCGAAGGTCCAGAACTAGGAGGTGCTACCCTTTTACGTTTTAATTCTTTCATATCATACCAACGAGGAGGTGATGCCTTAAGGAGCCTCCGTGGAGGCTGTTCACTAGGAATTTGTCCTGCAATGCCAGCTCCCCTGTACTTTGTCAGTTTTAACAATTAATACGGTTTCATTTTCAAATGCAGCATATATATCATTTTCAGTTGCAAGGATCCATGTAATTCAATTTAAACAAGGATGACATACATTCCAGGAGCTTCTTGATTACCGCCCGAAGTTTCTTCATCATCGAAACAACTTTCTTCATTATCGCTTTCTTCATTATCGAAGAAACAACTTTCGTCATTATCGCTTTCTTCATCATCGAAGCTTTCTTCATTATCGCGTATTTCTTCAGTAACGGGCTTCGCAGTACCACCAGAAGGACGAGGTTCTTCATCATCGAAACAACTTTCTTTGTTATCGCTTTCTTCATTATCGCGAATTTCTTCAGTAACGGGCGTCGCAGTACCACCAGAAGGACGAGACTGTGCAAGAGGAATTTGTCCTGCAATGCCAGCTCCCCTGTACTTTGTCAGTTTTAACAATTAATACGGTTTCATTTTCAAATGCAGCATATATATCATTTTCAGTTGCAAGGATCCATGTAATTCAATTTAAACAAGGATGACATACATTCCAGGAGCTTCTTGATTACTGCCCGAAGTTTCTTCATCATCGAAACAACTTTCTTCATTATCGCTTTCTTCATTATCGAAGCAAATTTCTTCAATAACGGGTGTCGTAGTACCACCAGAAGGATGAGGCTGTTCACTAGGAATTTGTCCTACATTGCCAGCTCCCCTGTACTTTGTCAATTTTAACAATTAATACGGCTTCATTTCAAATGCAGGATATATATATATATGGAGAATATGTTGAGCACATTAAATCGACTATTTGAACTTTAAAAATCGAAAAAACAAATTGGTAATACCAAGATCTTTGTCATATCACTTTAACATTAGCCAATCTCAATATATATAGATACACACACACATACATACATATATATATATAGAGAGAGAGAGAGAGAGTCTCTACATATATATATACACACAAACACAGACACACAGACACACACACACATATATATATATATAGAGAGAGATGGGCTATTGTACTTCGCGAAGTAAAACTCCCGTTTACTTCACGCCATATTTTGTCATTTTGAAAATCCAAACAACCGATCCGAACCGTTCAACATGTTCTAAAAATTGAAATGTGATTGGAGACTAAATTTTACATTTTTTGGAATTTTTTTACTATTTATTAAGCCACTTTGAAAATCGCTGATCCGGTGGTCCAGAAAATTTTACTGTTTTTTACTGTTCACAGTGGATCAGCGATTTTCAAAGTGGCTTAATAAATAGTAAACAAATTCCAAAAAATGTAAAATTTAGTCTCCAAGCACATTTCAATATTTAGAACATGTTGAACGGTTCGGATCGGTTGTTTGGATTTTCAAAATGAAAATATGAGCGTGAAGTAAACGGGGGTTTTACTTCGCGAAGTACAAAACTTTTAATTGATCTTAAGCAAGGAAGGATGACATACGGTCCAGCATAATCATTACCGCCCGAAGGTCCAGAAGGTGCTGCATTTCTTCTTCTTCTACGAGGAGGTGCTTCCGTAAAAGATTTTTCTTGATTATTGGGCGTAACAGTAACGGTTGTCGCAGTACCACCAGAAGGACGAGGCTGTTCACTAGGAATTTGTCCTGCAATGCCAGCTCCCCTGTACTTTGTCAATTTTAACAATTAATACGGCTTCATTTCAAATGCAGCATATATATATATCTTTTCAGTTGCAAGGATCCATGTAATTGAATTTAAACAAGAATGACATACATTCCAGGAGCTTCTTGATTACCGCCCGAAGTTTCTTCATCATCGAAACAACTTTCTTCATCAACGAAACAACTTTCTTCATCAAGTGAAACCTCCATTGTACTTGGTAGCTCTGATAATTAATTCAAGAAAGAAACACATGTAAGTTCATTGATTTTCATTGGAAAGCCAACAGATTGAAGCTAGTCCAGCAGAGTGTTGCTATATTGTAGAAGCTAATTAATCAAACCTGGGCTTACCTAGCAAAACCATGCTTTTTAATTGCAAACTTACAGCTAATATATCCAAAACACACTAATCATTGGTTTTTGGTTTTTGGTTTTTGGAGGAACAAAGCCAGCAGAAGAAAATCCAACAGCAGCTCGTGACAATTAATAAGGGCAAGAATGAACAACTTACAAATACTTACGAGTATCGATCGATATCTCAGTTCCGGATTGAGAAGATATATAATTCCTAATGAGTTTGCGACCACAATTTGGGAGCCAATGTTTTATAGTAGAAGCTTCAAACATTTACTTTGGAAGGGCATGCATTTTAATAATGGGAGTTTACTGTACAGTCGTTTTATATTACTAATAATTATATAAATATATAACTTTTTAGTAGGTACCTGTAATTGCTTCCCGTACATGGGTGTTTAAGATTTTTTTTTTTACTATTTTGTTTGTATAAACACAATTACTGGTGTAAAAACGTTATGTGACATGACTAACACGTCATGATTTGGTCAGGTGATGTGATAACTTTTTTTTTTTCACGTTACGTGACTAAAATAATGGAGGTCAATCACGTCACCGTTAATTATGTTATATTTATTTTAAATATTAAGCTAATTTATTGGAAAAAATTACGATAAATGTTGCCTAAAATTTTAAGCTAGTTTAGGACATAGGCAAGTCTAATTATCTGGTTGAGTCATTTTCTACTATTCAGAGAATGCAGGGGAAATGATCATTTTAGTCTTCAACAAGAGGATAATTATAAATTAAGTGAATTGTAGTAAAAGTTATTATATTTATATGAAAATTGGGAAAATATTAAAGTGTTTCCATTTGGATGGAAATGTAAGTAATTTTATTGGTTTGATGGGGAAATAGATAATTAAGATGCCGTTTATAATTTTTTATTTTTTCTTGACAGCCACTGTGTGAAGATTTAAAAAAAAAAAGGCGAAATAGATAATTTTTATAAAAAAATGATGGATATGACGTTTCATCCATGTGCATTTATATTGTTGAAAATATGACTTCAGGGATTCTATTAGTTGTGGTAAGTGTTATGCATCTTTGCCGTGTCATACAGATATGGGTGCCCAGTAACTATTAATTGTGGTGCTTCACAGTTCCATAAACAGACACCACACGGTCATTATATCGATCTTCAAACAATCCTTATTAAGATGAGAGAATTATTATGCGTTCATCTGTTTTAATACTCTTCATTCACTTTTCCATTTCTTTTCTCAAAGGGCACAAAATGTATACTCGCAGTCCGCTTGAATAATATTATTTTCCCCAAAATAATAAAGTGCCAGCTGCCCTCTTGCATCACAGCATCACAGCATCACACACTTATTAACAACGAAAAGTCAACTCTTCATGCCTTTGAAAATTTCTTCTCTCGAAGGGCCCAAGATGTGTACTCCAATTAGCTGGATTTGCGGGTCGATCCGTAAACCAAGTCATTAGTATATTTCTATTTGACATCAATATTTTTATTGACAGGAAATTTCCAGTGAGTGTGCAGGGTTGCCTGTGCCTGGAGCACAGAATGCTCAGTCTGCAATAATGCTTTTTTTTTCTTGCTTGTTTTAGTGATAATAGTTGTAAGCCAAGCATTGGGGTTGGATTTTTAGTTTGAGACATCCAACCTATGATGTTAAACGTGTCTTGCTGAACCCTTGATACTGTATAAGGATACGGGTGTGTGTACTGAGGCTATTTGGATATTCTCACCTGGCGCTTTTAGCATGGATTTTTAGCTGATTTCTTTAGTTAGGGAACTCATAATTGTTATTGGCAAAGTTCTGGTAATAAATAAAATTCTGGGCTGTTTCGTAGCCTTTTTCTTAAAAAAACAAAATACACAAAAGATGAACGACTTCTCAAATTTTTAATTTAGCTCCAATTCTCTTGGAATTGCTGATAAAAAGGGAAATACAGTTTATTTATGGAAAAATTAGCTAGCATATAAAATATATATTGCCGTTAATGCTTCATTAGGTACCCAGCTTGATCCTTGTAATCAGACAAATACATAATCCAACAATTTAGGAACGCAACAAACGGTTATACAGAATTGGGCTATAAATTCCATTTAATGCTCATATAATTGATCAGAACAATTAAAATAGAAGGAAGCTGATATGAGTACCCGCACTCCAGTACCCGCATTGTACCCGCCCCTTAACTGCCATATTTCTAACAATTTGTGAGAAATCTTGCGAATCTAAAACCACGAACATTTTCTATGTAATTTTCTCTTTCAAATGAGATCCATGATAACGTACATTCGGACTCGTCGTCACACATGTATTTATACCTATACGTACTTTCTAGTAATTTTTTACCTATGACACTGGATTACAATGAGGTATTTTCATTTACCTTGAAGCCGTAGGCTGCTTCCTTAGTGTACTGTGCTCCCTCCGCACCCCGGGTAAACTTCTCGCCCACATACAATGCAACTAACATATTGCTGTTTGATAATTACTGTTCAAAATCGCTTCAAAATCGCCTCTCTTTCTCTCTTTCGGTTCTGGAAAATGGTTAGAATGAATACTGTGCTGCTCAGGAGAGAGAAAAACCTCTTTTATAGGGGTTTTATGGAGGACCGCCCAGCTGCTGGGCGGTCAGATTTGGGTAGTGAACCGCCCAGCCAGTGGGCGGTCAGGTATCCAGAGTGGACCGCCCAGCTGGCAGGCAGTTGGGGTAGATTTAAAAATAAGTTTAGAGTGGGGGCAGATTTGATAATTTGTTTTTTTTTTTGAGGTACTAATAAAAATATTGGGCTTTTCTGGCACTGGTTACCTACAAACTCTATATAACTCAAATCGCACTTTCCACACATCCGTGAATCTACAAGTCCAAGTCACACGTTCTACATATCCACACTCTCGTCTACTAATCATCTATCGTATGACACAATTTAATTGACGAAAATAACATGATTAGTGAACTCCAATATATATTTAATCTAATTAAACATATTCTCATTTAATCGAGTCATCCTTTGCACATCGATCTCATTTACTAATTTGATTTGATTAATCCTCACTCAATCAAATCATCCTTTGTACATCTCATGCACTAAATTGATTTGATCAATCCTCATCACTTTATTATGTGGAGTGAATGCTCTCTATATGTGTGTGTGTGTGTCTATATATATATATATAGAGGAGGGATCAAGTTACAACAAATTTGAGTTACAACAAAGTTACAACAACCATTTTTTTCATTTCAAAGTCCAAATCGTCGATCCAAACCGTTCAACATGATCTCCACAATAAAATGTGCTTGCTGATCAAATTTTACATTTTTTTGAATTTTTTTACTATTTCTCAAGTATTTTACAAAAAATAGTCATATTCAGACCATTGAATTTTGTACCCATTTTAATAAATAGTAAAAAAATTCAAAAAAATGTAAACTTTGATCTGCAAGCACATTTTATTTAGATAATCATGTTGAACAGTTTGGATCGACGATTTGGACTTTGAAAATGAAAAAAATGGTTGTTGTAACTTTGTTGTAACACAAATTTGTTGTAACTTGATCCCTCCTCATATATATATATATGAGCTGGGCTATGGTGAGTTGTGAAGTAAGAGGTCATTTTTACTTCACGCTCATATTTTCATTTTGAAAATTCAAACAACCGATCCGAACTGCTCAACATGTTCTCTATATTGAAATGTGCTTGGAGACTAAATTTTACATTTTTTGGAATTTTTTTACTATTTATTAAGCCACTTTGAAAATCGCTGATCCAGTGGTCCAGAAATTTTTACTGTTTTTTACTGTTCACAGTGGATCAGCGATTTCAAAGTGGCTTAATAAATAGTAAAAAAATTCAAAAAAATGTAAAATTTAGTCTCCAAGCACATTTCAATATAGAGAACATGTTGAGCGGTTCGGATCGGTTGTTTGAATTTTCAAAATGAAAATATGGCGTGAAGTAAAACGACGTTTTACTTCACAACTCACCATAGTCTATATATATATAGGAAATTGCTAATATGCTATGCATAGCATAGAGGGCCTCCGTGCTATGGCTCAATATTTGAGTTTTTAAAATCCTAACTGTCGATCCGAACCGTTCAACATGATCTCCATATGAATATGTATTTGCAAACCAAATTTTACATTTTTTAGAATTTTTTACTATTTTTTTTAGATAGGTAGAAAATCACTTGATATATATATATCTATATATATATATATATATATATATATAGAGTGGCTAATATCAAAACGTTTGCACCAAGGCCCCCGTGCAACCAAGTCATTTTCGGATTTTCCAAGTCCAAACAGTCGATCCAAACCGTTAGATGTTTAATCTATATTAAAATATGCTTGGAGACCAAATTTTACATTTTTTGGAATTTTTTTACTATATTAAGCCACTTTGAAAATTGTCGATCACATGGTCCAGAATTTGGTTGCACTGTTTTTACTGTTCACCCAGATCAACAATTTTCAAAGTGGCTTAATAAATAGTAAACAAATTCTAAAAAATGTAAAATTTGGTCTCCAAGCAGATTTTAATATAGATTGAACATCTAACGGTTTGAATCGACTGTTTGGACTTTGAAATCCGTAAGCGATTTGGTTGTACGAGGGCCTTGGAGTAAATGTTTTGATATTAGCCACTATATATATATATATATATATAGATATATATATATATATATATATATAGATAGATATATATATATAGATAGATATATATATATATATATATATATATATAGATAGATAGATATATAAATATATATATATATAGATAGATATATATATATAGATATATATAGAGAGTGGCTAAGATCAAAGTGGTATGACCAAGGCCTTTGGTGCTACCAATTAGTTTTTGGATTTTCAAAGTCCAAACGGTCGATCCGAGCCGTTAGATGTGATCTCTATATTAAAATCTGCTTGGAGACCAAATTTTATATTTTGTAGAATTTTTTTACTATTTATTAAGCCACTTTGAAAATTGCTGATCACATGGTCCAGAATTTGGTTGCACTGTTTTTACTGTTCACCCGGATCTGCCATTTTCAAAGTGGCTTAAAAAATAGTAAAAAAATTCCAAAAAATGTAAAATTTGGTCTCCAAGCAGATTTTAATATAGATTGAACATCTAACGGTTTGAATCGACTATTTGAACTTTAAAATTGCAAAAACTAATTGGTAGCACCAAGGCCTTGGTCATACCACTTTGACCTTAGCCACTCTCTCTATATATATATATATATAGAGAGAGATGGGCTATGGTGCATTGCAATGCATAGGCCCCTCCGTGCATTGGACTAAAATAGTTGGATTCAAAGTCCAAATGACCGATCCAAACCGTTCATCTTGTTCTCCATATTAATATGTGCTTGGAGACCAAATTTTACATTTTTTGGAATTTTTTTGCTATTTATTAAGCTACTTTGAAAATTGCTGATCTGGGTGAACAGTAAAAACAGTGCAACTAAATTCTGGACCACCGGATCAGACTTTTTCAAAGTGGATTAATAAATAGTAAAAAAATTCCAAAAAATGTAAAATTTGGTCTCCAAGCACATTTCAATATTTAGAACAAGATGAACGGTTTGGATCGGTCATTTGGACTTTGAATCCAACGATTTTAGTCCAATGCACGGAGGGGTCAATACATTGCAATGTATAATAGCACAATTTTATATATGAGTAGAACTAGGGTGCTCCTAAGCTCACCAAGCCCTTCCGTGAGCGCGGCTCTAAAACCTATCAAATTGACTTCAAACGACATTTCCAAACCGTTAGATGTTCAATCTATATTAAAATCTACTTGGAGACCAAATTTTACATTTTTTGGAATTTTTTTACTATTTATTAAGATGGTTTGAAAATCGCTGTTTTCCAATGGTGCAGAATTTTAATAAAAACAGCGATTTTCAAACCATCTTAATAAATAGTAAAAAAATTCCAAAAAATGTAAAATTTGGTCTCCAAGTAGATTTTGATATAGATTGAACATCTAACGGTTTGAAAATGTCGTTTGAAGTCAATTTGATAGGTTTTAGAGCCGCGCTCACGAAGGGCTTGGTGAGCTTAGGAGCACCCTAGTTCTACTCTTTATATATATATATATAGAGTTGGGCTACGATACTTCACGAATTAAAAAGAGTGTTTTACTTCACGTCTATATCTTCAATTTGAAACTTCGAAACATCGATATGAACTGTTCAAGTTGATCTCCATATTAAATTGTGCTTGGAGACCAAATTTTACAATTTTTGGAAATTATTTACTATTTTTTTAGAATTTTGAAAATCGCTGTTTTTCAAAAAATCCTGGACCATCAAAAACAACAATTTTCAAAAATTCTAAAGAAATAGTAAAAAATTTCCAAAAAATGTAAAATTTGGTCTCCAAGCACAATTTAATATGGAGATCAATTTGAACGGTTCGGATCGACATTTTAAACTTTGAAATCGCAAAATATGAGTGTGAAGTAAAACACTCGTTTTACTTCGCGAAGCGCTGTAGCCCAACTCACATATATATATATATATATATAGAGGAGGGATCAAGTTACAACAATTATTTTTTTCATTTTCATAGTCCAAATCGTCGATCCAAACCGTTCAACATGATTATCTAAATAAAATGTGCTTGTAGATCAAATTTTACATTTTTTTGATTTTTTTTACTATTTATTAAGATGGGTACAAAATTCAATGGTCCGAATATGACTATTTTTTGTAAAATACTTAATAAATAGTAAAAATTCAAAAAAAATGTAAAATTTGATCTGCAAGTACATTTTATTGTGGAGATCATGTTGAACGGTTTGGATCGACGATTTGGACTTTGAAAAAAAAAAAAATGGTTGTTGTAACTTTGTTGTAACTTGATCCCTCGTCATATATATATATATATATAGAGAGAGAGAGAGATCAAAATTCAAACTACCAAAAAAATGTTTATTAAGATAAGAGAAACTTTATGCGTCCACCCGTTTTAGTATTCATCAATTTTTCCATTAAGATAAGTGAAAGAATGCGAGAGCATGTGAAAGCATCCATGCCCGCAGTCCGCATAAGTAGATATTGTTTTCTACATTAAAAAATTGGCAGCACTTGCATGACACACGGATTAATTAATGAGTGAGGCTACGGTACTATGCATAGCACGGATTGGGTCCGTGCTACGGCTCAAAATTTTAACAGTCGATCCGAACCGTTCAACATGATTATAAAATGAATATGTACTTGCAAATCAAATTTTACATTTTTTCGAATTTTTTACTATTTTTTTAGATAGGCTGTTTTTGGATGGTCCAGAATGTTCAGATCAAGTGATTTCGAAAAAATAGTAAAAAAATTCGAAAAAATGTAAAATTTGGTTTGCAAGTACATATTCATTTTATAATCATGTTGAACGGTTCGGATCAACCGTTAGAATTTTGAAAAGTCAAATTTTGAGCAGTAGTACGGACCCAATTGGTGCTATGCATAGTGTTTTGACAACGGGGCGGTCTGGTCCAGGACGGTCCAAACCCGTTCGGTCCACGGATCCGGCGGGTTGGACGGGTCCACGGGTCCGGTTTTCAGAGGCCAACCCCGGCCCTTGATCAAACCACGGGTCTGACGGTTCCACGGTCCGGGCCGGTTCGGTCCACGGGTCCGGGGGGTCATGGTCCGGTCCGGTCCAGTCCGGCGGTTTTTTTTTTTTTTGCTGTTTTTTTTTTTCAATTCAATAAGTTTGTTTTTAACCGAACCATTTTTGTTATAATAAGACGAACAATTTATATTACAAAAATTCATTAAATCAATTGCTTTAGAAAAAAAAAACGAATTATTTGATCTTAAAAACCGATGTAAGGCATTATAAAAAATCAATTGCTTTAGCAAAAAAAACGAATTATTTGATCTTAAAAAATCAATTGCTTTAGTAGCGCATGTAAGGGATGTTCTATATAATCTTCATCGATGATGGACTGATGGTGTAAACCATTGTGCATTATATTATTTGTGTAATTAAGATTAATTCCATTTTGTTTTATATATGTTAGATTAAGATTCAAAGAACTTCATAATTTAAACTGGTTTTGCTGTGGCGTTGTTTGTTTAATAAATATAAAAATTAATAGTAAATTAGGACCAGTAACCGTATTTCAACATTTGTAGCCTCAATCCAGTATGCAGATTTTGTTCACAAATTTATTGTCTATATGTTTGATTATTAATATAAAATTTGAATATTTATTTACTTAAGATTTGTATTAATTTGATTCTATTAAAAATATGTATAATACTTTTAACTAATTTTTTTTATTTGGGACGTACATTATTTAAGTGTATATTATATGTTGAGTGAGGCTATGGTGCTATGCATAGCACGGATGGGGTCCGTGCTACGGCTCAAAATTTGACTTTTCAAAATTCTAACGGTCGATCCAACCGTTCAATGTGATAACCATATGAATATGTACTTGCAAACTAAATTTTATATTTTTTCGAATTTTTTTACTATTTTTTTAGATAGGTAGAATTTTGATGGTCCAGAATTTTCAGAAAACACTGATTTTTCTACCTATCTAAAAAAATAGTAAAAAAATTCGAAAAAATATAAAATTTAGTTTGCAAGTACATATTCATATGGTTATCACATTGAACGGTTGGATCGACCGTTAGGATTTTGAAAAGTCAAATTTTGAGCCGTAGCACGGACCCCATCCGTGCTATGCATAGCACCATAGGCTCACTCTTATATGTTTACATATTCTTATTGACATATGAATTATGAATATTTTATGATGATATTATATTGTATACACGTAGAAACACATGAGGAATGGAATATACGTGACAAAATATGCCACTGTTTTATTTCAGAACCTGGTTTGAAGTGCGACAACTATGATATGAAAATACCATAGTCTCTAATATTTATAGTATCATATATATTTAACCTTCTAAATTTTAAAAACTAAATAATTTATTCAATCTATTAACTTTTCTAATTTACACAAGGATATAAATATCATTGTATGAATCTGGACCGGCCGGGTTTTTTCAATTCACTAGGCCATTTGTTAAGTTTCTGGTTGCTATAGACCTATAGTCGCATAGATTTGACTGGACATACTAGCAAATAATTGAATTCGGATCTGTACATGACATAATCAAATTAGATCTGAAATTGTTTAATACAAATCTGTACGAATCTTAAAGACAAATTCATTTATTCCTATTATGACATTTGATTTAATTTTAATGAAAAATAAAATTTTAAAAATCAACATCCAACAATTGTCAACATATAGTAGATTATTATGAATATTTGATGCTAATTAAAATAACATTGAAATATAATTTTTTATGTGTCAAAAAAGGCTACATACACAAACAGCATATAATAGTTTTCTAATGATATCTGAGTTTTAGATTTTAAATCATGAAACCTTTAATATTTTAAAATTTAAAATATAATGAAAATATTTAAGATGGAGCATTTGATATTTTCTAATTATTGTATGAGGCCGCTTGACAAAATTTTGTGTTTGATTATTCTTCTCATAATCAAGAGATGCACTAAAATAAATTAGAAAAACAGCAACTTGTTTTTTTAAAACATGTTGTTGCCTCAAGATTTTATTGGAGAACTTGGAAATTTCTGAAGGAAATATATATCATCTCATTTCATCCCATCTGCGCTGCAAACTTGGTCAAAGATTTTAACAAGGCAGTTTTGGCTTCATACAGCGCACAAACCATATGCATAGCTGTTTTTCTATAGCCCATGTGCTGCGTGAAGCCAAAACTACTCCGTTAATATCTTTACCCAAATTTTGCAACAATATATCATCTCTAAAGAGGAGGCACATTTCCATATATCATCTGTATCTGTACCCGCCGGACTTTCTAAAAAGGGGCTGCTGGATTCAAAAAATTTCGAATTGCTACAGTAGAATTTTCAGAATGCTACAGTACAATTCCGGGTTGCTACAGTACAAAACTGGGTCCAGCGGGTAAGGCGGGTCCGGATCCGGTGCGGTCCGGGTTTAGTCCGGTCCGGGACGGGTCGGGAACGCGGGTCGAATATATGGGGTCCGGTCCGGTCCTGTGGAAAGAAAACCAAACCGACCCATCACTGGACCGGACCGTATTTAACCCCGGTCCGGAACGGATCCTGTGCACAGGACGGACCGGTCCAGATCCGGTCCACGAGTCCGACTGTCCGGTCCTGGACCGGCCGGGTTTTTTCAAAACACTAGCTATGCATAGCACCGTAGCCTCACTCTTAATTAATAACTAAAAGTCAACTTCTGTTGCTTAATTTGCGGCCTAAAGGGGAGAAGATGTATACGCGAATCACCTTGATTTGCGGATCGGTTAATTATAGTATGCTACCTCTGCCTGACACTATTCCACTCCCAGCAATCTCCAAAACTTATTTTTGTAATTTTGAAGTCCAAATAGTTGATTGGAAGTGCCCAGTATATTCTCCATATTAAAGTATGTTTGGAGATTAAATTTTATATTTTTTGAATTATTTACTAGTTTTGTGATATTTTGAAAATCACTGTTTTTCATAGTAAAAAAAAATAAAAAAAATATGAAAACAGTGATTGTTAAAAATTCATAAAAAATAGTAAAAAAATTTAAAAATATAAAATTTGGTTCCCGAGCATATTTTAATATGAAGAACACGTTGAGCACTTCAGATCGACTATTTGAACTTTGCAAATTGCAAAAACAAATTGGTGGTACCAAAGCTTTGGTCATACCAATTTGATCTTAGCCAACCTCTTCATCTCTCTATATATATAGAGGTTGGCAAATATTAAAACATTTGTTCCGGAGTCGTGGTTCAACCAGTTGGTTTTCGATTTTCAAAGTCCAAACAGTCGATGCAAACCGTTAGATGTAATCTTTAAATTAAATTGTGCTTAATTGGAGGCCAAATTTTGAGCCGTAGTACGGACCCAATTGGTGATATGCATAGCATCGTAGCCTCACTCATTATATATAACTTTTTAGTAGGTACCTGTAATTGCTTCCCGTACATGGGTGTTTAAGATTTTTTTTTTTTTACTATTTTGTTTGTATAAACACAATTACTGGTGTAAAAACGTTATGTGACATGACTAACATGTCATGATTTGGTCAGGTGATGTGATAACTTTTTTTACGTGACTAAAATAATGGAGGTCAATCACGTCACCGTTAATAATGTTTTATTTATTTTAAATATTAAGCTAACACGTCAAACAATCCTTATTAAGATGAGAGAATTATTATGCGTTCATCTGTTTTGCTCTTCATTCACTTTTCCATTTCTTTTCTCAAAGGGCACAAAATGTATACTCGCAGTCCGCTTGAATAATATTATTTTCCCCAAAATAATAAAGTGCCAGCCCTCTTGCATCACAGCATCACACACTTATTAACAACGAAAAGTCAACTCTTCATGCCTTTGAAAATTTCTTCTCTCGAAGGGCCCAAGATGTGTACTCCAATCAGCTGGATTTGCGGATCGATCCGTAAACCAAGTCATTAGTATATTTCTATTTGACATCAATATTTTTATTGACAGGAAATTTCCAGTGAGTGTGGTTGCCTGTGCATGGAGCACAGAATGCTCAGTCGATCTGCAATAATGTTTTTTTTTTCTTGCTTGTTTTAGTGATAATAGTTGTAAGCCAAGCATTGGGGTTGGATTTTTAGTTTGAGACATCCAACCTATGATGTTAAACGTGTCTTCCTGAACCCTTGATACTGTATAAGGATACGGGTGTGTGTACTGAGGCTATTTTAACTGATTTCTTTAGTTAGGGAACTCATAATTGTTATTGGTAAAGTTCTGGTAATAAATACAATTCTGGGCTGTTTCGTAGCCTTTTTCTTAAAAAAAAAGATACACAAAAGATGAACGACTTCTCAAATTTTTAATTTACCTCCAACTTTCTCTTGGAATTGCCTTAGAAAATCATCATTGGCTTAAATTTAAGAAGGATATTAGCTAGTATCCAAAATGTCTTTTTCCATGAGATTCATTTTATGATGCAATTTTTTGTAATTACCATGATAGTACTGTTTATTTAGGGGAAAAATAGCATGCATATAAAATATATATTGCCGTTAATGCTTCATTAGGTATACCAAGCTTGATCCTTGTAATTAGACAAATACATAATCCAACAATTTAAGAACGCAACCAACGGTTATATAGAATTGGGCTATAAATTCCATTTAATGCTCATATAATTCATCAGAACAATTAAAATAGAAGGAAGCTTATATGAGTACCCGCACTCCAGTACCTGCATTGTACCCGCACCTTAACTGTCATATTGCTGACTAACTGTGAGAAATTTTGCGAATCTAAAATCACGAACATCTTCTATATAATTTTCTCTTTCAAATGAGATCCATGATGACGTACTTTCGGGCTCGTCGTCACGCAAGTATTTATACCGATACGTACTTTCTATTAATTTTGTACGTATGACACTAGATTACATCTGAAAGTATTAATATCAAGTATTGTAAGTATTTACACCTATAAGGTCAATTATTTTTGTTAGAGAAAAGTTGACGCGGAGACTATTAGAGAATATTGATGGGGGGATACGGGGTCCCTACTACTTCATTAGAGGAATGTTGACGCGGGAACTGGAAAATGAGATGATCATATCAAGTTACGCATGCAAGTATTAATATTTTATGTTCCAAGTATTTATACCTATGAAGGTTGACGTGGAGACGAGTGTGGAGACTGGGAAAGGGGACCATATAATTAGTGGGGACCATAGTACAACCTTCCTCTAATTAGTGGGGACCGTAGTACAACCTTCCTCTATTGTTGCTGCGGATACAATGCGGGTACTGGAGTGGGGGATTGAAATAATTATTCAAAATAAAAAACATTCTTCATTTCTAAACTCAATAAATATGAACACCCGTGATGGAACTATGTTCACAGATATTAGCAATAGCTTGGTACAATAATTGCAACAAAATCTCACATAAACACTACCTGAAGGACCTCGTTATAGATGTGAACAGATATTACATTGCTGATAGGCCAACAGTGCAAGAAATAGTATTTTAGCAATTTATAGTTTATTATATTATTTACAGCTACATTTGCTTTTCTGGCACTGGTTACCTACAAACTCTGTATAACTCAAATCGCACTTTCCACACATCCGTCAATCTACAAGTCCAAGTCACACGTTTCACATATCCGCATTCTCGTCTACTAATCATCTATCGTATGACACAATCTAATTGACAAAAATAACATGATTAATGAACTCCAATATATATTTAATCTAATTAAACATATTCTCATTTAATCGAGTCATCCTATGCACATCTTATATACTAATAATTTGATTTGATTAATCCTCACTCAATCAAATCATCCTTTATACATCTCAGGCACTAAATTGATTTGATCAATCCTCATCACTTTGTTTTGTGGAGTGAATGCTATATATATGTATATGTATATGTGTATATTTATATGTATATATGTATATGTGTATATGTATATGTGTGTGTGTGTGTGTGTGTGTGTATATATATATATATATATATATATATATATATAGAGGAAATTGCTAATATGCTATGCATAGCATAGAGGGCCTCCGTGCTACGGCTCAATATTTGAGTTTTCAAAATCCTAACGGTCGATCTGAACCATTCAACATTATCTCCATATGAATATGTATTTGCAAACCAAATTTTACATTTTTTAGAATTTTTTTACTATTTTTTTAGATAGATAGAAAATCACTTGATCTGAAAATTCTGTACCATGCATTCAGATCAAGTGATTTTCTACCTATCTAAAAAAATAGTAAAAAAATCTAAAAAATGTAAAATTTGGTTTGGAAGTACATATTCATATGGAGATCATATTGAACGGTTCGGATCGACCGTTAGGATTTTGAAAACTCAAATATTGAGCCGTAGCACAGGGGCCCTCTATGCTACGCATAGCACCATAGCCAACTCCTACATAAAAATATGAGGAGGGATCCACTTACAACATTTGAAAGTTACAACATCTTACAACAATTTAGTTTTGTGATTTTTAAAGTCCAAACAGTCGATCCAAACCGTTCAACATGAATCTGTACTAAAATGTGCTTGATGATCAAATTTTACATTTTTTTTAATTTTTTTACTATTTATTAAGTATTTTACAAAACTGTTGTTTTTCAGTGGTCCAAAATTATCTAAAAACAGCAGTTTTGTAAAATACTTAATAAATAGTAAAAAAATTCAAAAAAATATAAAATTTGATCTTCAAGCACATTTTAATACAGATTACATGTTGAACGGTTTGGATCGACTGTTTGGACTTTAAAAATTGCAAAACTAAATTGTTGTAAGATTTATTAGAAATGTAATTACATATGTGTGAAATGAATGAGTTTTTTATATTTAATTTGTAAAATATAATTAAACTAATTATTATATTAGTAATATCCGTTATTCATCCGCTACTGTTTCGTTATCCGATAATATTAACGGGTAAGAGTAGAATAGAATAAGATCAATTTTTAATGAGTATGGATATAAAAATGCCTCCACCCAACCCGTACCGTACTCATTGAAACCCCTTCTGGCAGTAACATTTTTAAATCCTCAATTTGCACATTAACTTTTTAAAATTCTTAGTTGCACATGGCATTTAATTATGATCCAGTAGTTGTGCAGGCGCCTTGTGATGGGATATCATCGAGACAGCCATCGAAAGCTATCTTTAATCTTTTGATATTAAGAGTCAATTAATTAATTTTAGATCAAGTGATTTTCTATCTATCTAAAAAAATAGTAAAAAAATTCTAGAAATGTAAAATTTTATTTGCAAGTACATATTCATATGGAGATCATGTTGAATGGTTCGGATCGACCGTTAGAATTTTGAAAACTCAAATATCGAGGCGTAGCACGGAGGCCCTCTATGCTACGCGTAGTATATTAGTCAGATTCTATATATATAAATAGAGAGAGAGAGAGAGAGAGAAAGAGATCAAAATTCAAACTAAACCAAAAAAAATGTTTATTAAGATAAGAGAAACTCTTATGCGTCCATCCGTTTTAGTATTCATCAATTTTTCCATTAAGATAAGTGAAAGCATGTGAGAGCATGTGAAAGCATCCGTGCCCGCAGTCCCCATAAGTAGATATTGTTTTCTACATTAAAAGTTTGGCAGCACTTGCATGACACACAGATTAATTAATAACTAAAAGTCAACTTCTGTTGCTTAATTTGCGGCCTAAAGGGGGAGAAGATTTTTTGAGAAAAAATATGAGAAGATGTATACGCGAATCACCTGTATTTGCGGATCGGTTAATTATAGTATGCTACCTCTGCCTGACACTATTCCACTCCCAGCAATCTCCAAAACTTATTTCCAAAAGATAAGCTTCTCTTGCTTTTTAGGTCTAAATATAGTTTTTAGCTGTATCTGTATCTGAAGACACATTTGTTCAATTTTCACTTAAATCGAACTTGGAATATGCTGTTCAAATTTAGATAGAAGAACATGTAATTATGCTTGCACATATAAACATAATTATGAAAGTCAAAATAGAAACTGAAAGAAAAATATCAGAACAACAATGAAAAGTCTGTTCACAAAAAGGATTTTAATAAAGTATACTTTGAAGGACCCGCTGAATGGTTTTATGACCTAAGGGACAAAAACTGTCGCACAATTATTGGGGCAACAAAAAATAACAATTACATGCGAATCTTTTTTTTTGTGTGAAGAAAAACAAGGGTCAAGCCCTTATTTCATTGATTAATAAAGTTCGGTTACAAAATTTTTGTAACTTTCAAAATAAAAAGTGTTTTTAGCTCAGTACATCTGAGCCAAAACACAGCAATAAAACTGAAAGAAAGAAAATAAAATAAAAGGAAAAGGAAACAGGAAAAAAGGTAATGAAAAGTGCCTACTGATAGGCGTACCAGTAAGAAATAACAATTACATGCGAATCTAATATTTGATGAACGACTTCTTCAAAAAAAAAAGAAATACACAAAAGATGAACGACTTCTGAAATTTTTAATTTACTTCAAACTTGCTCTTGGAATTGCTGAAAAATAGGAAAAATTGCCTCAGAAAATCATCATTGGCTTAAATTTAAGAAGGATAGTATCCAAAATGTCTTTTTCCATGAGATTCATTTTGATGCAATTTTTTCTAATTACCATGATAGTACTGTCACTACTACAAAAAAAGAGATTATACACGGACAATAAAGGAAGAGCTACACGGATTTCCTACCGTGTTTAAATCGAGGGTGTACGATTAGTTCAATAACTACACACGGACTTTTGGCCGTGTGCAATTTTAAAGATTCTACACGTATAACTTCACAAACAGCCGTGTACAAAGACCAGAATGTGTCGCGCTCCATTTACCGAGCTACACGGATATTACCTAAAAAACCGTGTACGATTCTTTTTGTACACGGACTTTTAACTAAAAAACCGTGTAGCTTGACTCTTTCTACACGGACATTTAGTTAAATGTCCGTGTAGCTCTCCTCTTTCTACACGGACATTTAACTAAATGACCGTGTAGCTATCTTTTTTCTACACGGACTTTAGTTAAATGTCCGTGTAGAAAGTACATTTTTTTTTTTTTTGTATTTTTTGTTTTTCGGCTAGCCTCCAGTTTTGCTAGCCATTTTTGTTACAGAACTATATATTCCAGATTTTCCAGATTTCATATAACAAGAAATCCATATTTTCCAGATTAGCAATAAATCCATATTAGCAAGAAATTCATATTTTTCAGATTAGCCAGAAATCCATATGCAATAAATTATACAATATTCATATACACCAAATTATACAAAATTACAAAATTCCATGGCAAACCACCTTGCCCACATGCACCGCACATCGTCGATCTGATCCCAAGAGTAATGTTCTTGCTTTGTCACATTCTACAAAATTATAATTTTATAATAGTTAGTATTTCAGAAAAGGTAGATATCAATTGCTTATTATATAGGAAATTCATATGAAGTACATACCGCTTTTGGGAATTCGAATTGTATTCTTTCGACAAAGTCAAACATGAATATCATCGTGTAATAAGCGCATTCCCAACCCTCCTTCTGTTGCGGGCTCTGAAATTTACATTTAGCGGCATTTGTTAGAATGACAATAATTTTTTTAACAAGATATGAAATTTCTAACTCATAAAGTGTGCTCACCAACAAGTACTTCCAATTCAACTTGCTTTTCTTGCCCGGGCCCGTCCTATCTGATCCTCCCTCTTTAATATATTTCACAAAAGCCCTTACAAAAGTGAGTGAATGTAATTAGCAAAAGTTTAATTTGATATGATTGAAAGAAATGCAAACCTATAGAATTATTATTGCTTACTTATTCACAAAAGGCAAGATAACTTTGCACTTGGCAGACGCGGTCGTTCCTTTGGGCTTACAAGAATCAACAATTATGCCCACATTTAGGTACGGCACAATGAGAATCAAGCACCAATGTTTGCTGTGGGATCGAGGAGAAGAATTATAGTACTTTAGCATATAAAAGTGACACGAGTATTTGCTATGATTGATGGTGTGATTTCATTTTTTTATGTTTAACTTTTAATTCCTTTATACAATTCTTTAATTAAAATATAAACAACACATAAGTTAAGATTAGAACTAACTCCTCGTGGTATGGCATGAGAATGAATTTCTTCTTCTCCGCCTTAGCATGATGCATCGCAGAACACATGTACTCGATAGCCATATCCGGATAATATGTCGCTGCCGTACCACTCACTTTCTCGGGGTCCAGAAACACGCAAAAGTTCTTCCTTTCAACCATCTCATCACCGAGTCGGACTAGCTTCCTGAAAACTCATCATATTGTAATTAGAATATATATTTGAGTTATATACAATAATGAAAATATTTTAATATCACTAACATGAGGAAAATGGTGATATGTGAAACATCGAGCCATTTGTCAGATGACGAGTGGTGGAAGAGGTCCTTGAAGTCTCTGAACGACAGCAGGAGCTCCCTGCCTTCGTGTAGAAACATCCCAGGTGGGACAGGGATGACGATAGCCTCCATGCCGTCGGGCGCCGTCATCAAGTAGTCGTGGAGAAGGCGCAAATCATTGGGCAAACGGCTGTATTCTTCTTCTGTGACCATAGGACGGGGCGGTGATTGTGGCGCGTCAGGCGCGACGTCGCAAGCCACCTCCTGACGTACCGGTGAGAGAGCCGTACCGGTAACATCATCTCCTCGTGTCTGTATCAAGTTATAGATGTATTATTCTAGTATTTCAAAAAGAATGAGTTGAATGTAACAAAATAAATAAATTTTTTTATGGATTACCTGATCCAAAACAATCTGACTCTTGGGCCATTGGACAAATGACATCCGTGCGTCATCAAGCACAAAGGCTTCGTCGGTAGGGACAGGAAGGGGTACGCGCTGCCATCCATCCACGACTAACTCAACCTGCACGCATACATGGTCGGGTCTTAGCGGAGTATTGTGTACACTTTTGGCGAGTGGATGTACAACGCCCTTAGCAACGATCATAGAAACACTGCCATTACGCAGGATGAGGTCGCATGCTCTGGGGTCCTGCAAATTTATAGGAAGGTTGTTTATTTTAGTGATGCGATATTGTCTAACAAGGTTGCAAACATGTTTTAAATACCTTTAGATTATGAAGAAGTATTGATTACCTTGAGATTATCCAAATCGTCTAAGGCGCCCCACGTGCCGGATGCTTGACTACTTCGCCGAATTCCCGGCGAAATGGGAGGTGGTTGCTCGGATGGCTGCGTAGTTGCTGATCTAATTTGTGTCAACATTGCTTCCATCTCAGCAAACCTTGCGTCGTACTCTTTGCTCACCTCCGCGCGTATCTGCGCAACTATCTCGTCTTTGTTTACCTTGGCACGAGATTTTCTTCGAGGTTTCTCTCCCTCCACTCGGAACACCTCCTTCCAGCCCCTGTAGACCCCTACACCCCTTACTCGACCCGGGTGTTCTGGATTCTCGAGCGCTGCGGACAAGGAATCATTTTGTCGTTCGACACTCCGGGCACCCGAGTTGACCTCCTCCTCCACTTCCAACTGTTCAAGTAGAAGAATTAGTTAAAGCAAAAGAACAATTGACGTACTTTCGGAGTTATAAATGACTCTTACCATTCTTTGAGCCACGCTTTGCAAATTCGTTGGGAGTACTATCCTCCCGTCAGCGGTTACCTCGGCTCTACCCATGACCCAATCTTTGCCCCTAGGATTTTGGATCCTAACCACGGGTGAGTCAGAATCCTTGTTCGCGTCCAGGACTTTCCTCCATTCTGCCGTCTTACCCTCGTAACCACCTGACCCTAGATGGTGTGGATACTTGTTAAAGGCAACGGTCCTCCTGCCTGTATCACTCTTTGCCTTCACAGAAACAAGACAATAACGATCAGTTAGTTTTAGAAAGATAAGTACATATCGAGAAAAAAATAAGCATAAATTTGGCACGAGTTAGATACCTGGAACTCTTCGGTAGACTTCAAAGCTTGAAACGCCTCCCAGTCCTCTTGTTTTAGATACTTGTAGTAGCCGACCGGATTTTTCCCTTTCTCCATGAAGTCCGTCTTCAACGTGCTCTTGTATTGCTTCCAACCATTGTTCATAATCTTCAAAGTCGTTGCCTTTGGAACATCATTCTTGATGTTCCAGTGAGCCTGATTGTCACAAAAATTTAGTGTATTTAAGTATAGATCATACATAAGTGAAAATTCAAGAGAAGAGTTGTTAGGCACTTTACCTTCACCGTGTTCCACCACGCGTCCTTCACCTTATCCTCGAAATGATCCCATCTCTCAACAAGGATACTCGCATTTTGCCTCACGAAGCTCGTACACCAATTTGAGTATTTCTGCCGATTTGGTCCCTGCGCACGCCCGTCTTCTGTGAACCAGATTTCAAGATGGGTCTGCTCAGAATGGCTCGTGCACATTGTAGGCCCTCTTCTCCTTCTTTCTGACGAGGCAGTAGCTTGCTGCTCCTCTTCTTCCATCATATCCTCGTACTCATTTTCATTCGACATGGTGCTGCATGAAATTAAAGATCAAATCATTTGACATATAACCTAGATTAATCAACCAACTTTTGACATATAACATATATTCATCAAGAGATTAATCAATCACTTGTTGGCATATATCCTAGATTATTTGAATTAACCTACAATAATTATGGTACAAGCACAATGTATTCAAGCACAAATTAACCTAAAATAACCTAGGTTATATGCTAAAATTATGGTACAAGTACAATGTCAACAAGTACAATGCTAAAATAACCTAGGTTATATGCTAAAATAACCTTACAGTTGAGCCAATTATAATCTTTCAACATCAGCCTTTTATTTATGTTGTTTTCTTTGCTAATAGTTGTTAGGATCCGATACCGCTATGAGATTGTGACTTTTTAACATTTGTAACCTTTAATTATTTAGTAATTGAAGCCTACAGGCCTTTCCTCAAAAAAAAAAAAATTATTTAGTAATTGAAGGACTTAATTGAATTGAACACAATGATACATTTTTACTTGTATAACGGGTTCAAACCCAATAAGAAAACTAACCAATAAGAAAACTAACAAATACCAACCAAGTCTAACGGGTTCAAACCCAATAAGAAAAATAACGAGAGAGAGAGAGCTAACCACGGGTGAGAGAGACCACTGGTTAGAGAGAGAGAGACCGAGGTGGAGAGAGACCGAGGTGGTGAGGCGGCGAGGCGGCGAGGCGGGGAGGCGGTGAAGAGCTCGGAGAAGGCTCAGCAAAATCTTCTCTGTGAGGGTTTTTGAAACTGATGTTTATTCTCTTTTCGGACTTGTGAAAATTTTGGAAGAGAAGGATTTCGAATAATAGTGTTTTTCTCATTATACACGGACTTTTAACTTAAAAGACCGTGTACAAAGATCTTTATACACGGACTTTACTCTAAAGGCCGTGTGCAAATATGGCTACCCTTTCTACACGGACATATAGCTAAAAGGCCGTGTAGCTCTCTACCCTTTCTACACGGACTATTAGCTAAATGTCCGTGTATAAATTGGTCCGACAGGTGGGTCCCAGGTTCAGTAAAGTTCTACATAATATTTTAACTAATATTTATTTTAACTAATATTAAATGTTTGATAGAGTTGAACATAATATTTTCATTAAACATAATCCTTCCTTAAATATTTTAACTAATATTAAATATTTTAACTAATATTAAATATTATAACTAATATTTAGTGAAAACTAATATTTTAACTAATATTTATTTTATTTTATTATTAAATGTTTTAACTAATATTTATTTTATTTTATTATTAAATGTTTTAACTAATATTTTCAAAAACTAATACTAATATTTGATAATATTATAAGCATTAAACATAATCCTTCATTATAAGCATTAAACTAATATTTGATAATATTTGATAATACTATTACTACATTATGCTTTTTTCTTTTTTTCCCTTTTTTTTTATTTTTTTATTTGATATATTACAAGCTAAAGTTGCAATATTAAAAGCTACACGGTCTTAAACAAAATAAATATTACACATTATGCTTTTTTTTTCCTTTTTCTCCTTTTTTCCACTATTTGAACGGTACCCTCGGCCCATAATCCTTCAGTGTGGTCGGACCGCATGTAGTCAGCTTCGTCTACCCCTTCAAGTGTTGCTACCTCAGTTTGCACATCGGTACAAAATGGAGGTACTTCGTCGAATTGGTCGTACTCTTCTTCATCGACGACATTTTCTACCCCGACAATCCTTCTTTTTCCGGATAGGACGACGCTCAACCTAGCATCACTCGGGTCAGTGGCATAAAAGACTTGGGTGGCTTGCTTGGCGAGTATAAACGGATCATCAACATGCCCAACCCTGTTTAAATCAACGAGTGTGAACCCGTCGTTGTCAACTTTAACACCTCGGTCTTCGACCCATTGACACCGAAACACGGGAATGCTCAGGCGAGGACTGTAAATGAGCTCCCAAATTTCTTGAATAACGCCATAATATGACTTTGATGCTATTACAGCCCGGCCATCTCCGGATCTACTGAATTCTTGAGAGGTCGCCACCAACGTCACCCCACTGTTTTGCATCGTGCTCTTATCACTCTGGGATTTAGTATAAAATGTATATCCGTTAATCTCGTATCCTTGGAATGTTCTAACAACAATTTGGGGTCCTGCGCCAAGTAGTTTAACAATTTCAGGTACGGGGTGTGACCCCACTCTTTCTTTCAGCCATCCTATAAAAGAACGATTATGCTCGTTAGTAAGCCACTTCTGACTCCTCGTGTAGTTTTGTTGTTGAAGGATTGTCATGTGCTCATCTATATAGGGAGCAACATCTGTCATGTGTTGTAGTACAATAAAATGTGCCTTTTGTAGTTCATTTAGATCAGCAACTACGGCTCTCAACCCAATTGTCCCGACTCCTTGGAGCCTTCCCTCGTATCGAGATTTTGGAACGCCAATAGGATCCACACCGGTCAAGTAGTTGGTGCAAAAATCAATCACCTCCTCCGTAGAATATCCTTCTATAATGCTGCCTTCGGGTCGATGTCGGTTCCTTACGTATTTTTTCAAGATACCCATGTATCTCTCGAATGGATACATATACCGAAGGAACACGGGACCACAAATCTTAATTTCTCTCACAAGATGAACAACAAGGTGAACCATGACATCGAAAAAAGATGGCGGAAAATACATCTCAAGTTGGCAAAGAGTAACGACGACCTCCTTTTGCAAAGAGTCCAATTTTAGAGGGTCTATCACTTTGGAATTTATTGCATTGAAGAAAGAACAAAGCTTCGTAATGGTTTGACGAACGTGCTTTGGTAAAATTCCCCGAATTGCAACCGGAATTATATGTGTCAGTAAAACATGACAGTCGTGAGATTTCAGACCGACCAGTTTCAAGTCCTTCATCGACACCAACTTCTTAATATTCGAAGAATATCCTGATGGGACTTTTATACCATTGAGGCATTCACAGAAGCTTGTTTTCTCTTTCTTTGACATTGTGCACAGTGCGGGGGGTAGGTATGTGCGCTTCCCTTTCTCCTGCGGTGCGAGCTCGGGTCGTATTCCCATCTCTACCATGTCTTTTCTCACTTTAATACCATCTTTCGTCTTCCCCGGAATGTTCAATAATAAACCAATTAAACTGTCACAGACATTTTTTTCGACATGCATGACATCTAGGCAATGCCTCACTTCTAAATATTTCCAGTACGGTAGCTCCCAAAATATGGACCTCTTTTTCCAAATATTCTTCGGTAGTGCTTTGGCGCATTTTCCAAATACAACATCAATGTTTTTTACCCGTTCGAAGACACTCTCCCCGTCTAATGGATGACGAGCCACTCCAAGCTCAATTTTCCCGTTGAATGCCATCTTCTTCTTACGATATGGGTGATTAATATGAAGAAACCTACGATGCCCCATGAATACATTCTTTTGACAATTTTTCAACCTCAGCACCTGCGTGTCATCTTCACAGATCGGGCACGCTTTTGCTCCTTTACAAGTGTAACCCGACAAATTCCCGTACGCGGGGAAATCATTTACGGTGCAAAACACCATGGCCCGCAAGGTAAAGGTCTCTTTCATATACGCATCCCACACCGGGACGCCATCACGCCACAATTTTTGGAGGTCCTCGATTAATGGTGCGAGATATACATCTATGTCATTTCCGGGTTGTCTGGGTCCTTGGATTAGTAATGACATCATTATATATCTGCGTTTCATGCACAACCAAGGAGGAAGATTGTAGATGCATAAAAGAACTGGCCAAGTACTGTGCCGACTGCTCATACTTCCAAACGGACTCATTCCATCTGAGCTCACCACAATCCTAAGGTTCCGCGGTTCAGAACCAAATTCTTTGAAATGTCTGTCAATGTTTCTCCATTGAGGAGAATCAGCCGGGTGCCTTAGTTTACCGTCATTTTTTCGCTCTTCTTCGTGCCAGCGCAATAATTTTGCATCTTTGGGATTCGCAAACAACCGTTTGAATCTCGGTATTATCGGCAAATACCACAACACCTTAGCCGGAGGTCGGCCACTTGTGTCCTCGTTACAATCATCAGTGTCCTGGTCCTTACGATGTTTATATCGTGAAACACCGCATTTAGGACAGACATGCATGGCCTCGTACTCGTTACGATACAATACACAGTCATTCGGACATGCATGTATTCTTTCGATCTTCAACCCCATTGGACATATCAACTTCTTTGCCTGATATGTTGTACCGGGTAACTCGTTGTTATCTGGGAGCATTTCTCCTAAAAGCTGTAATAAAGATGTGAAACTCTTATCGCTCCAACCATTGTCTGCTTTTAAGTTTAATAATTTCAACACAGCTGACAGTTTTGTAAATTTGGTACACCCGGGATACAACGGCTTCTTGGATTCATTAGACAAATTTTGAAATTTATCATAATTTTTATCACTAATTTCATCTTCCACATCACGTAACATATCCTCCAAATTTTCAGTAAACTCGTGTTCTACATTTTCATCAAAATTCCTCTCCATCTCATCATCGTCATTTTCGGGTTCGACGTTAATATCAGAATATTCGGCACTCTCATAATCCTCGTTCCAATCAATTTTAAAATTATCAGAAATTCCAACATTCTCATCATTCAATTCACGATTACAATCCTGATTGGCACTACTACTTTCCCCAAATTTCTCACCATGCATGAACCAACATGTATATCTTTTCTTAAATCCCCGACAAATCAAATGAGCTCTAATTTCTTCGATGTCCAAAAATCTTAATAAATTTTTACAATCTTTACAAGGACATAAAATGTCTTCTTCTTTTTTATTCACTCTATAACTCTCAGCAAATTTTATAAACTCATCAACGCGAACCAAATATTCTTCACTGTCACGTCGCATTTCATACATCCAGCTTCGATCCATCTGTAAATTAAATTAAAAAAATGATTTGATCAATTAATCATGCATGGTCAACATTCTCCTTCGTGTACAAAATTTTGGGCTTACAAAGGGCCGGTTTACAATCCTAACCCACTCTTTGAATATTATGTCTCATATGTGAACACATATTAGCGAGATTTAATTAGTATTTGAGAAAAATTCGGCAGCATTTCCCCTTAACTCCCCAAGTATGCGTACGAACCACATACTCGTAGGAGCAATAAGGGAAAATACTGTCGAACTTTCCTCAAATACTAATTAAATCCCGCTAATATGTGTTCACATCCTAAATGAGACATAATATTCAAAGAGCAGTCCCAAAACGGGGACTATCCAAAATTAATCCCTATTGGATTAATTTTGAACGGGCATGGACCTAAAAGCATCTAAAGGTCGGTTATTGGACCACAATACACTAATTAATTACATCTAAAATTAAGAATTCAAGAATATATGCATGAAATGACCTAATTAAATAATTAAGCCTAAATAACAGAAAATTAGAGAAAGAAAATGATTTAAATACATATTACTAACCTTAGAAAGATGGAGAGGAGAAAATACAAACTTAATTCAAAGATCTCAGATCTCAGCTAGCTGCTGGCCTCGATCAATTCGCAGAAATAAAAAGCTCAGTTGGATATGTATGAACTAAAAACTTGATCAAAACGGCGCTCTGGAAGGGAAGACAATAAAACCCTACACTATTATACACGGACATATAGCTAAAAGGCCGTGTAGCTCTCCACCTATTTCTACACGGCTTTTAGTTATAAAGCCGTGTACAATTATAAGATTTATACACGGCTATATATCAAAAAGCCGTGTGTAATGTTCCTACACGGCTTTGTATCAAAAAACCGTGTAGCTCTCTCAATTATTTGCACACGGACCTCTTTACACACGGATTTGTGGTTTCTAATAAACCGTGTAGCTCTCTCTAATAATTCGACACTGATTGTTAACTAATTATCCGTGTAGAAATCGTTCAGATCTTTTGAACTCATGTTTGGTACACTGTTTTTAATATAATTGCCAAATCCGTGTACAATGTGCAGTGTACAAAACCAGTTTTTGTAGTAGTGTGTTTATTTAGAGAAAAAATAGCATGCATATAAAATATAGGGGGAGCGACTAACAGTCCCCCTTAAAAATCCTCTAAACGTCCCCCCAGGTAGTTAAGCATTAACTATCTCATGTACCACTAACTACCTGGGACCACTAACTACTTGGGGAACCACATGTATATTTGAAAAAATTTACAACTAGCACATGCATGTATGAATATTTATGCGCGCAATTATTAATATATAATATATCAAGGAGTCCGGCTACTATACCACTAGTGTCATTTCAAACTAAATAACACCACATCTTAAACCATTAGATCTACTTTAATATTCGTGTACAAGATAGCGCTGGAATAACACTAGTGGTATAGTAGCCGGACTCTATATCAAGTATTCATACTTAAGACATCAAGTATCACTACAGCAAAACGGACCATCAGCGATATATAATACATCAAGCAATTATTAATATATAATACATCAAGTATCACTTAAGACATCAAGCATTAACTATCTCATGTACCACTTACGTCGCCGGTCGCAGATACCAATTCCGGTCGCAGAAAGTCAAATTTGGTCGCTGATATCCCGGTCGCTGTAAGCATTGTCGCTGATACTCTTCTGATGACGTCACCGGTCGCTGATAATATGTCACCCGGTCGCTGATAATCTTTTGCGACCACATTTTTTTGGTCGCTGTTGTTTTTTCTGACGTCAGCAAAAACTTTCTGCGACCAAATGTATCGGTCGCTGATATCTAAAACCGGTCACTGATACCTAAAACCGGTTTTCTAGATTTTATTATATTATTTAAATTTGCACCATTTAATAGTTGGTACCACACGTACCAACATACAACATTAACATCGATACATGCATACACATAATACAAGACATCGATACAATAGTAATTAAAATCCACAATTACAACAATTTACAATAGTAATTAAAATCCACAATTACAACCATTTACAATAACAATTTTAAATCAATTCTATTCCATTTCTTTAAAAATTCTATTCCACCAATCATTCAACCAATTGAAAATTAATGGGTAACTTGACTAATCTGGGCCGTCGGATACAAGGATTCATATGCAATTGACTTCTCGAAACCTCAGACATCGCTCGCAGGGGGCTGCCGCCCCCCTGCCACCCCCCGCATACTCCTAGAATCAGGCCAACATACATAACAGTTGTAATATTCATTTTCTATAATTAATTAGCTTCCTAAAGAAAAGAGCAATTGTGAAACAAACAGCAGCATTATAATCAACTTGCAAGGACCCTCCCTTTATAAGTTTATTTCTCTTCCTTTTGTTCAAACATCATTCAATCAAAAGACTCGAAAATAACTATATATATGTGTGTGTGAATAACCTTGCCGGTAACATGCACATTTACTTTTAATTAATTGTTAAGAATATGTAGCAATAATAATTGTCACCTTTGGTTCACCTTGAGAAGCTAAAATTGTTCTTAGAAGGTCAAAAGGATAGGATCCTACAGTCGCAGCACATCCCGCAAATCCCCTGCTTAGATAAGACCAGTATTGGCTCAGTTGTAAGTGATCCTCTAGTATAAACCAAAAAATAAACACAACCCAATTATAGCTTGCTATAAGCAAATATCTTTTCCACTATAGTCTTCCATGTACATGTTTTAATTTTATATATGTTATACCTGCCTTCGAAGAACCTGAAGCAAAAGTTTTGAACTTGTGTAAAACAGTGAACTGTATGGCAGTGTATGGCATGTATAAGAGCAATAATCTAGTGCACTATTGCTAACAAATCTTCTAGAATAATTGATATTTCAAAAGAATATAATACATAAAACAATAATCTAGTGCACTATTGCTAACAAATCTGCTAGAATAATTGAGAACGATTAGGTATTTGTTACAGCTGTATGACTAATAGCACAATTACTTGAAGAGAACCTTTTACTGGCATCATGATAAAACACATTGCATTTAAGTAATAACAACAAACATAGTGTGCTTGCGAATTACATATAATGGCAAATAAAGGTTCAAACAAATCAATTAGAACTCTACTTACAGAAGCATCGATCAAAAGTAGGGAAATGAATCATTTGCCCTCAGAAATCGGCCAATTAAGACTGACATTTTTCTAATAAAAGCTACAATTTTTTTTAACTTTTTCATAAAAGGTAAAATTGGTATTCTATAAATTTAAAATGAGTTTTAATAGAAAAGTCAATAAAATGGGTAAATTTCTGAGTTCAGAAATTTAGAATGGTAAATATGATTGATAGGGCCATGTTCCACAGGCCCTTTTACTCGTTCCAAACTGGACCATGAAAGACTGGAATTCGGACCTTAACAAGGCCAACCCGACGTCATATGAAAAAGCCCAGAAGCTCGTTAAGCCGGGGCCCAATATGCCGGCCCCAAACCAGAGCCTTAATATAGGCCCATGCCAACCGACATACGGGATAGCAGGGAAACGGCTAGCTTAATGCCCACGTCCCAGAAACGGCTGGTTTAATGCCCACGTCCCGATAACGGACGACATAACTGCCCACGTTCTCCCATAAACGCCCGAGATGGCAGTTATGGCTAGACTATATAAGGCAGTGATCCCCATAAAACAGGGGATGCAATTTTAAACTAGGGGAGAGATCATACAGGTCAGAGTCCGAATCTCTCACAATCCACCCCGAGTTCCTAACTCGACCCACACCTCGGCCTGCCATTCCTTGGCAGGACGAATCCAGTTCAGCCCAAACTTCCATACGGCCTCATCTCCCGAGATAGGACGTATCAACCACCGTGGGGCCACGCCTAACTTAAACACAGAACTAGATGGCTCGTCCAACCACATCAACTCCACTCCCACCAGGGGTGACGACCCCGCCCGGAGTAACAATCACACCACCTCTAGTGGTAACATCACCTACAGCAAATCCTTCCCACAGTCAATTCCCAGGGGAGAGGCCTAGCAGCTCAATGGTGCGACCCCAGGGTCCTCAACCTGCTCAACCTCGCCCCGACGTTACTCGACCTTCATTCACTGAAGGGAACACAACCAGGCCACTCTACGCCGAACACAATCAGATGGCCGGTACCTATCACAATCAGGTAACTGGTGCTTATCAGATACCCTACATACCGTATTACCCTCAGCAAACGCCGCTGTATCACTACGGCGCGACTCCTTACACACCTTACACTCCCACGGGTCCCCAGTATCCCTATGTCACGCCACCTGGGCAATGGGGCCCAGGAGGCGCTCACGGGACGTATCCCATGACAGGTCCAACACCGTGTTCCCAGCAAGTACCACTGCGACCTGTCCACCAGACCGTACCACCCGCCGCAGCTGTACCGCGACCTTTGTCTGCAAACCGTGTCCACAGCCGGCCGGCAAATGTTTCGCCAAGAAATCTGGAACGAGAGTTCGCACAGGTCCGAACAGGCAATGAGACGGATACCCCCTCACTACCCGACCAACAGGTCCAATCCGAACGCAGGGACCAAAATGTTCTGCCAACAGGGGTATACCCCGATGTAGGACGACGCCCGGAAGGTCAGGATGAGAATAGGGGGCCCCATCCCGCGGAAGGACCACATGCCGAAGGTCCCAGAGCATCAGCCTGTCATAGCAGAAGGCCCAGACCATCTCGCCAAGAACCCTCTCGCTCCCGTAGAGAACGTGATCGGAGTCCACCCCGAGGTAGGGATAGAACTCGCCGCGATGACCGACGAAGAAACCGACGATCACCTACCCCTACCCGAGGTATCAGTATGGCCCAGGTTGAAGAGCTGATCCAGGCCGGACTTACGGCTAAACTGGCCGAGCTTGAGTCTCAGAAGACTGGCACCTACTCTCGACCTATGGGAATCGAGGACGGCCCTCTGTCCAGAGACATCTACCGTCAGTCAATGACGGACTTCAAATACCCAACAACCCTTCCCAGCTTCCGGGGTAGTGGAGATACACAGGATCCACACAACTTCGTGTACGGGTTCCTTGAGCGACTCCGCCTTCTTGGAGCCACCGATGCCATCATGTGCCGAGTCTTCACCACTTGCTTGACTGGAGAAGCATGGGACTGGTACATGACACTACCCCGGAGGTCCATCAACAAATTCGAGGACTTCGCGAAACTGTTCTTAGAAAGATACACGATAATCAAACCACCGCAAGCCACGTGCGAGATGCTTTTGGACATAGTCCAGGGACAGCGCGAAAGAACAGGTGCGTTTGTCAACCGTTTCATACAAGCATCTCGGCGAATTCAGAACCTCAATGAGGAATTCGCCCTAGCCGCAATCAAGAAAGGACTCCGCAAAGGGGGTCCAGGAACCTTGCGTTACGAAGCCCACATGAAGAAAATGAACACTCTGAGGGAGTTTGTAACCTTTGCGGAGGGTTACATCCGTGCCGAAGATGACAACGGGAGTCCCACGAGACCGAGATCTCGATCTCCCCGCCACCAAACTAACAGACAGCCAGCTCCGGACAGGTTTCGCAACCAAAGGGAACCTCGGAGAAACCAACCAAACCGATCAACCGAGCAAGAACACAAGTCTGGCACTGAGGGGTACCGACAACACTTCGTGAGATACGCGCCTCTCACGAAGAAGCGGCACGAGATGTATAACATCGTAGAGGAGATGTTCGACCTCCCCCCGCCATTGCCTGAAGGCATCTTCACGGTACAAGATAACTCCAAGAAGTGTGAGTACCATGGATTCAATGGGCATTCCACTGCGGATTGCCTTCAACTCAAAGACATCCTGGAGAGACTAGCTCGCGAGGGTAAGCTGATCGAGTTCATCAACCCCGATTTCTTCAGAAAGTTCTCCAGGAAGTACAACGGTAAATGTAAGGTTTTTTAGGAAACCTATTCCTTACAGACAGGATTATACGGGACCTCGGGTTGGAGAGGTCAGTCCTCAAACTCGGGATGGTCCCGAGACAAGGCGCCAGGAAAGGCAGAGCAGCCCTGTCATTAACGTGATCAGTGGAGGCCATCGCGGTACCGTCCGAAAAATCTTGCCTCGCGACAATCGAAAGCCATATCCCACTGTTTTACAGGTTGAGACCGACAAAAAACGACCTCGCCCGGAGGAAGCAATATCTTTCTCCGAGAAGGACCTAGGTGAGATCTCTAGTCCACACGATGATCCCGTGGTGTTGAACCTCAAAATTAACACCCACCGGGTTAAGAGGGTGTTAGTCGACACGGGAAGCTCAGCAGACATCCTGTACTTGTCGGCTTTCACGCAAATGGGCCTCGACACTCGCGCCCTCCAACAGCATATCTCACCTTTGATAGGCTTTACGGGAGATGCCCTTCGACCTCGGGGTATGATGCCACTCAAAGTGACATTTGGTACGTCCCCTCGTACGGTGGAAGTCGTGGTGGACTTCCTCATCGTTAATGCTCCCTCGGCATACAACGCAATCCTGGGAAGAGGAACTCTGAACAAAATCGGCGCAATCATCTCCCCTTCCCACCTGAAAATCAAATTTCACACAGATAACGGGATAGGGGAAGAAAGTGGCCAACAGCAGGTGGCGCGTGAATGCTACATGACTTCCATTCAGGGTCAAGGAGGCTCTGTCCACCAAGTCGAACAGTCGGAAGCAAAAACCAACCAACAGCGGTTGCGCTCGAGTACCGAGTATCTACCGCCCAACACCAACCTGGCGCTGGATCCAGTTGATAAAGCTGAGATTAAAGCTTCCCTCGAGCCGGCAGATGAAGTCGAACAACTCGATTTGGGCGGAGGCAGAACGCTCAACATCGGAAAGGCAGTCCAGGGACAAGCGAAGGACGAACTCATCAAGTTTCTCCGAGAAAATCAGTCCGTTTTTGCCTGGACAGCCGCCGACATGCCAGGGATTCCGAGGTCAATAGCAGAACACCGACTGCATATCAAACCGGGTTCAAAACTGGTTAGGCAACGAAAACGTAACATGGGGGAAGAACGGCAGCAGGCCGTAAAGCGTGAAGTCCAGAAGCTACTTGATGCTGGTTTCATCAGAAATGTCGAGTGTCCAGAATGGACAGCCAACCCCGTGCTTGTCAAGAAGTCCAACGGTGACTGGCGTATGTGTATCGATTACACCGATCTCAATAAGGCATGCCCCATGGATCCGTTCCCCTTGCCCAAAATCGACCAACTGGTAGACTCCACCTTGGGACACGTGTTCCTCAGTTTTATGGACGCGTTCTCCGGGTACAATCAAATCCGGATGAATCAAGACGACGAAGAAAAGACCGCTTTCACCACCAACTCGGGGCTATACTGCTACCGGGTCATGCCTTTCGGGTTGCGCAACGCCGGAGCCACTTTCCAGCGCATGGTTAACACTGTATTTCACGACCAGATCGGACGAAATGTAGAGGCATATGTAGATGATCTGCTCGTCAAGAGCATGTCTAATCTTGACCATGTCCGAGATCTTCGAGAAACCTTTGCGACACTGAATTCAGCCAGCATGAAACTTAACCCGAAGAAGAGTTTCTTCGGTTTAACCGGCGGAAAATTCCTTGGCTTCATGGTTTCTATGCGAGGCATTGAGATCCATCCTTCGAAATCACAAGCCATTCTCGACATGAAACTGCCTCGGAACCTCAAAGAGCTGCAATCCCTCACAGGCAAGTTGGCCGCTCTCAACAGATTTATTGCGAGATCCAGGGACGTCTGTTTCCCCTTCTTCAAAGTCATGCACAAGTCGGCCAAATTCGAGTGGACAGAGGAATGTGCAATGGCCTTCGAAAAGATCAAAGCCTATCTCGTCAATCCACCATGTCTCAGCAGGCCTACTGCGGGCGATATCCTCGTGTTGTACTTGGCAACAACGGGTCATGCAGTGAGCGCCGCTCTTGTTCGAGAAGAGGGACGAGATCAAAAGATCTATTTCGTCTCGCACGTACTTCGGGATGCTGAAACCAGATATTCTCAGATTGAAAAGGCAGCATATGCTCTCGTCATAGCTGCCAGAAAATTGAGGCCTTACTTTCAGTCCCATTCCATAAAGGTTTATACCGGGATCCCCCTCAAAAAGGCATTCGCAAATTTCGACTCATCCGGACGATTGTTAGCTTGGGCGCTCGAATTGTCCGAGTTCGATATTTCTTTCCACCCCCAAAATGCTCTGAAATCCCAGATATTCGCCGACTTCATCGCTGAGTATTCCGGAGTTCCTCCCGAGTCTGAGGGACGTTGGACAATCCATGTCGATGGAGCCTCTTCATTACAAGGGGCTGGAGCCGGGGTATCCCTCACTGGTCCACATGGGGAAACACTGAATAATGCTCTCCACTTTCAGTTCCCGGTAACAAACAACACAGCAGAGTATGAAGCCATGATAGCAGGCCTTAAGCTAGCTAAAGAATTGGGCGCCCGTGAGGTTCATCTTCGCAGTGATTCCGAGTTAGCGGTCAAACAGATAAACGATGAATGCCGAGTCATGGACGAGAAGTTACGCAAGTATCGACAGCAGTTCCACCTGCTCAAGAGCCATTTCAACGAGGTTGATATCCAACATGTCTCCCGCAACAAGAACTGCCAAGCCGATGCTTTGTCCAAACTTGGCGCCGCGGGCAACCTTGACAAAGATCGGCCCGTGATTGTTATGGATGTCCCAGAATCAAGCATCTCCCTTGACACCATAGCCGTACTCGCCATAGGGGAACCCGGTGAGTCCTGGTTCACCCCGATGTGGAATTTCCTTAACACCGGGGTTCTCCCCACCGACCAGCTGGAAGCCCGACGTTTGAAAAGGATCGCACCGATGTACTCCATATTCAACAACCATCTATACAAACGGGGGTACGTGCGACCTTGGCTTAAGTGCATCAATGAGGAGGTGGCCTTACAAATGCTTTCCGAGGTGCATGAAGGCATCTGCGGAAGTCATCAAGGAGCAAAAACTCTCGCCAAGCGAATTCTCAGAGCTGGTTTCTATTGGCCAACCATGCAGCAAGATGCGGCAAACTTGGTCCGAAAATGTGAACGCTGCCAATTCCACAGCAAGTTGAGCAACATCCCGGCATACGATCAGATATCCATCTCGGGAGCTTGGCCGTTTGACTTATGGGGGATCGACATCGTCGGGCCATTCCCCAAAGCTGTCAGGCAACGCCGCTGGATTATCGTCGCCGTGGAGTATTTTACTAAATGGGTTGAAGCCGAAGCACTGGCCAATATCACCGCCGCAGCAGCAGAAAAATTCATCTGGCGGAACATCATATGTCGTTTTGGCATACCCCATGCACTCATATCGGACAATGGAACACAGTTCAATGCAGCCAGCACCATGTCGTTCCTCTCCAACTTGGGTATCCAAAACAACTTCACCTCGGTCAGTCACCCTGCTAGCAATGGATTGGCCGAGGTCACTAACCGTACCATCTTGGACGGTCTCAAAAAGAAAGTGGCGGCTAACAGGAAGAATTGGCCCGACATTCTCGATGGAATCCTGTGGGCCTACCGCACCACACCTAGAGAAGCCACACAGCAAACCCCGTACTCTCTGGTGTTCGGAATGGAAGCAGTAACGCCAATTGAAATGATGGAACCATCTCTCCGTACTCTGACATATTCCACTGACGAGAATCGCGATGCACGTGCCGCTGAACTCGACCTCATCACAGAAGGTCGGGAGAAAGCTCGCATTCGAACCACGGAGTATCAACGCAGGGTTAAGCGTGCATTTGATAAACACGTGGTACCTCGAACATTTCAACCGGGCGATTTGGTGCTTAAGACCGTGGAAGCGACCGGCAAGCATGTCAGCAAACTTGCTCCTCAATGGGAAGGTCCCTTTAAGGTCATTCGCCCACGAGGTAAAGGCGCTTACGAGTTGGAAGACCCGAGTGGTTTCACACTCACTCGCCCGTGGAACACTTGCCACTTAAGGAAGTTTTACACTTAGTGAATATCGTTTTCGTTTATGTTTTTAATAGATTCGATGTGCTCAGGGCGAGATAAGCCTTTGTTTTTCGTTTTCTATTCCATGTATTCACTTAGACCGAGATGCAAATTTTTTGTATGGTTCTAAGCTTTTATCAATAATATATGATATTACTTATGATTGTGTTTTATGTATTGGGTCCGAGATATATGAACGAAAGCCTTCTAAGGCAACGAAATGTGTCTTGGTTAATATCCCCGAGATACACAACATAAATTAATGTAGTCCTAAGAGACGACGACTGTTAAATCAGTAACGTACTTTCTATTATGTTGGAAACATTTATCGAAAACCCCTCGGGGTAACGCATACGTTTCTCGCGACGTACCTTTCCCCCGACGTTGACCATTTTTGTCAAAAAATAAAGAAAAAAAAGGGGGGATAGGAATATCAAGAACATTTGACTCGTTTACAAAGGCATTCAAAGCATAAACCGAGATAAAATTTTGAAATCGGAATAAGCAAAATGCAAATAAAGAAAACGGGTTACATCACATGTTCAATCCCCACATCCCGGGGATATCAAATACCATGTTACATTGTAAATCTGTTAAACACCCACATCTCGGGGGTATAAATAAAACAGTACATATTACAACTTAATTTTGTTTGACCCCCACATCTCGGGGGTGCAAATAACAAAAACAAGGACAATCTTCAAACTCTCACATGTCGGGGGTATACCTCACTGAAGCCGATGTGGTACTCATCGCTCGACATGATCCCTCCTACAAAAGAAATAAGACAAATAATAAGGATAAATACGAACGAAAAATCTCGGAGGAATTGATAATAGACTTGTTACTTACAAGGAGTAGGTGACTTCGCCCCAATGGGAACAGTGTTACCTTCGTTAAGAGGAGAATTGAAAAGAACCACTTCCAATTCATTTCTTTGCTCATCGCCTTGATGAATGGTATTACCTTTCTCGACATCATCTACCTCGATGTCCTCCTCAGCATCCTCAACCTCGATGTTCTCCTCGTTGTTCTCAACCTCGGTTCCCTCCTCGGAGGAGGAATCAGAAGGGATGCCTTCATTTCCCCCTTCAGCCGCGTTTTCGGGCAGTTCGAGATGACTAGGCCATTTATCTTTAGGCCACGGATGAACGATACCTGAAGGAGGATGATTTTCAAGTTGAAGCTCTTCCTTGAATACAGTGCCATCCGGGCTCAAAAACACATCCTTCTCTTTATCCCAACCATAGCTTGAGAGATCCCTAACCACGAGCTTCTCAGACTCAACTGCCGTAAACCCGACATGCTCAGGTTTGAACGGATAAAAACCCCCCATCACATTGAGATAGTCGTATACGGTATGCGTCATTATATCCTTACACGCATAAGGGACGGCTTGCGCAAAGCCTTTGCTGCCTAAAAACTTGCTGAGGTGTTCCTTTGGCAAGTTCTGCGCTTCATCTCGTATACGAGCAATTTCAGATCTCGCCTCCTCCAACTCTTTGGTCCGACCCTCGAGCTCGGACTTAAGATGAGCAATTTTGCTCTTGTGCTTTTCAACTTTTGCCTTATAACGCTTCGCCTTTGCCACGGCTTCTTTGCGTTCGGCATCCGCCGTCATGCCTATGTACCGCGCGAGCTCGTATTTCGCCTCATTTACGGCAGCTTGGCCAGTGGCTACCCTCCTTTCTTGATCTTTCCTTTTTGCCAATTCAAAAAAGTGGCTCCTCTCCAGAATCGCCCTATTAAGCGTCTCTTGATCAGTGGTAACAGCAAGAGCATCGCGCTTATTATGCTCAAGCGAGTCTTTGAGGAACCCGAAGTAAACCCCGGCATCATGCAACGACCTTAACACCTGACCCACGACTTGGTCAGGGTGCTCCTCAGCCCATTTCTTTTGGTATTGGGTCGTGGTTAACCTGAAAGTTTCCCGAGAATAAGCGGCACGGACCTCGGGATGATCTTCCTCGCTCTGCATACGGGAATGCCCGGGAAGATAAGCTAAAATACTGTCTGGGAACCCCTGAGAAATCCCGGTCCCCCACACAAACCCAGTATGTCGCCCTTGATCAGAAATTTTCGACTCAAGGAATTCCTTGTGGTCCTCTGCAGGATCCCACACGTCGCTCGCTGCGTCTTCGATGATTTTCTCTAGCTCCTCCTGCGCAGCCTTAATTTTAGCTTGGTAGGATTCCTCCACCTCGGGTTTCCCCAAAACTATCCCAGAATGAGTCTTTTGTTTCTTTGGCTCAGGTTCCGCTATCACGATGTCTTTCCCCTTCTCTGCCCTCGTTAACCTCGGAGAGGTTTCTTTCCTCTTCTGAGAAGCCCCAAGTTTGGAGGAACCAGAAGCACCGTCCTTTGTGCTCTTGGCAGCAGCAGCAGATTTGGAAGACGACTTCGGGAGAATTGCCGCAGGCTGGGCAGGAGCCGACTTCGGCGCCTTCTGAACCTTAGAAGGACCCGACTTTGGCGCCTTCTGAACCTTAGAAGGACCCGACTTTGTGGTTTTCGCAACCTTGGTGAAACCGCCCTCCGGGTTAGCAAAGGTAGGAATTGGACGAGAGGCCTTCCAGGGTAGTGCCATAAAACCTCGTCCTATAACATAAAAATATGCAAGAATTAGCGATATTGATGATAATACAGGATAAATGAACAAATGCGATGTAAAAAGATATCGGTACAAAAAAAAAAGAGGGACTAACTTGTGAAATAACTGTCAATAATTTCGACAACTTTTAAATCACTGGAAGTCAGGGATGGTGGTGACCTCGGGATCAACTTTTTTCTTTCTAGAGGACGCCACTTCCTCCGTATCTCGCGGAAGCAAGGCAACTCCTTGGGATTCTCAAGATATACCCATCCGTGATTCCAATCATCTGCCTTTGTCAGCTTTTCAAAAAGCACAGTACCCTTGGGTTTCTTCCGAATTGCGAGATGACTTTCATTATTATACAAGACACAGAAATAATGAAAGAACAACCCAACATTCGGGAAATATAGCTCTAACTCGGGCATATAATCAAACAGGTACTTGAAGCTCATAATGTAGCACCACGCAGGTGCTGTTAACTGTGCAGGGGCCACGTCGAGATGTCGTAATATCTCGCGAACAAACTTAGACACCCTTACTTTAAATCCACATTTAGGCATCTTCCAATATAGGCACATCCCACGTTTCCAGTCATGCGCTCGGTCATCCGGGTCTGGAGCTATCAACTTTAACGCATGTCGTGGATATTCCTCTCTATCATCTTCATCCACAAGTTCCTCGTAAAAGGCATTGGCGTAATCTTCACATTGAACAACTCGCTTGGAAGAAATATCGGCCGATGTGGGGAACTTCAAATCAAGTGGATGACCCTCGCGAAGAATGATATCTTTACGAGCCTTTTTCTTTCTCGGCTTCGCAGATCCTTGAGACGTTCCTGCTGAGGCTAAGACAAGCTCTCCCCTAGATTGGCTTTCTTCATCATCTTCATTCCCTTCATTTTCCTCACTGTGTGGCTCTTCCTCAACGTCTTCCAGTGAGATGTCGGGATTGGGAGGAGGAATACCATAAAAACCTTTCCCCCCACCCGGGCGGAAAGATTGAGGAGATAGTGGAGGGACTTCCCCAGAAGCATCGGACGATTGGTCCCGAGATCCGCCTTGTTCTTCGGCCATTTCTAAATTAATGAAGAAACAGGATTGGCTTAGGCAACCGGTCTCACTTTTTCTAAAGAATTACAACTATTGACTCAACAGGTGTACATCGATTGCCGAGGTTACGAAGTTTATATTAGGCCCTTAGCAAACATTACCAAACCTAAGTCATTAACTAAGTTATCCTCGACCCCGGCAATACAGTAACTACATGCATGACCAATCAATGTAAGGCCGACTACCGAGATGGTTAAGAATTTCCTTATGTTAAGACTTCCTTGCAACGCAGTCTTCGGATGTCTTCTCCGGGGTCTCCTGTATGCTCTAAACTCGCTCCGCTATCACCAAAAATACTTTCGCTCTGTGGCTCCGAGATCTATTTCCTCACAATAAACGATAATGAGTGAATGAGACGGGATAAGGTATATATAAGGGTCCCTATTTTTCCCGCTCAATACTTGCGCGAATTTCGAAAAGAAGCCGCGAAACGACGCGTTGCCACCCTTCATCATGGCGACGCCTCGATTTCTGCGCATCGAGCTCGAACCGAGCTGACGGATGCCAGGTGTCGTACGGGGATTACGCCATAACCCCGTACCTCTGACTGATTTGACGGCTGATTTGATGGCTGATGACGGTTAACGGAAGACGAGGCGTCGAAGTAATTAATGCCGACATATTATATATACTACCTCCGTCTCCTTTTAACGGAACATCCAGCGATCCCAACTATACCTTCCAACTCGGACTATAATAAGATGGCAACTAACAAAAATATGAAGGACGAGGTTAAGGAGGAGAAGGAAGACATTCCGTCACCACACCCATCTCCCCAACATCGGAGCCCCGAGATCAACATCGAGCAACCCCCAATTAACTTGGGGGAAGAAGAAGACGACCCGTTAGCCTGGGATAAATGTGCTATTTGCAGAACCCGAGGGAATTATCGGCACATGTTCCATTGTGACGGATGCGAAGAAGCTTTTCATCCCGGGTGTCTGGCCCGCAGATCACCTCGGAACCATGGTGATCCCCGCTTCACATCCTTCACCTGCAGGAGATGCCTGGATCAAGAACGCCGGGCCAAGCGCTCCCGCCATGAATAGCCTCGGCTATATATAGAATATCGCGGGAATAGCCCGCCTTTTGTTAGATGTTAACTTTTCAAATTTACTCATATGTTTATGTTGTGACATTCAGCTGAGATCTTTATCTCGTGTTGTTTTGATTAATATATATATTTCGCATAAGCATTTCATTACTGCTTAAATACCGTCTAACGTGAGTCAGTTTGACTACCTCGAAAACGCCGAAAAGCTTGTCATGGCGTATAACTTACACAACGCCCAATGACATTTATGGCTAGTAGCTGGCGGCTACCTATTTAGGCAATATGGCCCACATTATTTATGGCAATATCTCCTCTAACGACTATAAATACCAGAATCACCATACGGTAAAAGGCACATTTTTACTCTGCACCTTTTACCATTCTCTAAAAACTCCGAGATGCCTTTCAAGAGAGTTGTTTCCAAAAACAAAACACCCTTCGATCGTGATAATAATCGCGATGTCCAACCATCAAGGCACGGCCACAACATACCTCCCCCTAATCCTCGACATTCTCGGGACACAATACGGGCCCTATCTCGGCCTGAGAGATGGACCCTCCTCCAACATTTTCCCGAGAAAGATTTGGATTGGATGCTCGCGAATGAGGACTTCCAAATCGGTGACCTTATTGACCTCACCCTTGCTAACGCACCCTCGTTCACCAAGGAAGACGAGAACGACATTTATAAATTCGATCTCGAGCCCAAGTTGCGTAGGTGCATCATCTGCCGTAACAAAGAAGCCAAGCACGAGATGGTGAAATGTCGGGGGTGCTATGAGTGGAGTTGCTTCACCCATTACGACATCCAAGGTCGGTCGGACCCCCGTCGTCGGTTTTGGAAATGTCCTGGGTGTTTATCACGCAATACCGGAGGTCCAACGTTATACACCACCACCGAACCCGAGCTCATATCGGATAACCTCTTTGAGGATACCGACAATGAGATGGTGTAAGTGTGATTTTCAACTTAGAGAAGCGACATCACACCCGTCTTTTTGCTGAGCATGGACAACGTGGTGCTTGGAAGGCGTGACATGACAGAAGTGGAAACATACTTCCAGGCACGGCGTTAAATCATGTCTCATGTTTAAATTTAGATAGGCGTTGTATGATTTCGATATTTTACTCGATCGAGGCGTTGTATGATTTCGATGTTTTCTTATATATTTATGCTTGTTCTGCTATTACAATATCAATGATTCCTTATCATTTCTAAGATTCACTTCTTTTACTAATCTTTGACTAACTCGGAAACCATGTCGCTTACAAAAAAAAAAAAAAAAAAAATGGCAAGAAGTATGTTAACACATTAACTGTCGGATACGTACCGAGATTAACACATTAATTGTTAGGTATAAAGCAAGACATGTACCCGACATATGCTACATCCGAGTTATTACAGCATGACTAATACACTAACGTCGGTGTTAAAAATCCTCGACACTAAGTACGCTTAGTTGTCTCAGGTTACTCACTATGATAACACATTTACTTCGGGTTACGTGTCCGGGGTAATTGACCGACATGTTTGGACCTGGATAGTACATCACTAACACAGATAACATTTAATAAAGTATGTTTTACGAGTTATCCACCCTCAAGTCGAAAGCATCTCGCTGATGCATTCCGACTTCGGGGGCTAATGATAGGGCCATGTTCCACAGGCCCTTTTACTTGTTCCAAACTGGGCCATGAAAGACTGGGATTCGGACCTTAACAAGGCCAACCCGACGTCATATGAAAAAGCCCAGAAGCTCGTTAAGCCGGGGCCCAATATGCCGGCCCCAAACCAGAGCCTTAATATAGGCCCATGCCAACCGACATACGGGATAGCCGGGAAACGGCTAGCTTAATGCCCACGTCCCAGAAACGGCTGGTTTAATGCCCACGTCCCGATAACGGACGACATAACTGCCCACGTTCTCCCATAAACGCCCGAGATGGCAGTTATGGCTAGACTATATAAGGCAGTGATCCCCATGAAACAGGGGACGCAATTTTAAACTAAGAGAGAGATCATACAGGTCAGAGTCCGAATCTCTCACAATCCACCCCGAGTTCCTAACTCGACCCACACCTCGGCCTGCCATTCCTTGGCAGGACGAATCCAGTTCAGCCCAAACTCCCATACGGCCTCATCTCCCGAGATAGGACGTATCAATGATATAATGAATTTTAGAGGGGGAAATACGTAATTTCAAAGTTATTAAAAGGTATACATGAAATTCCCCCAATAAATAAATATGAAAAGAAAAATACCAGCAAACCTTCCTCTCTGAAAATTTCTTTAGTGGTTTGCTGTAACCCTCTATATTTGGATGGCCTGTACATTTCTTTCTGTAATAAGGTCCATGTAGTAGTTGGCTCCAGTTGAACCTATATTAAGATAAATTTTTCAGGGTATTGACAAAATTAGCTATTGTTTCTTTGATTTTTCTCCAATTAGATACCAGAAAGTACCTTATATGACAAAATGTACATCATGCAATTGCAGAGAACTGGAAAACCCAGTTCTCAGTTTTCAGCTGTAATTGTTTGAGATCAAAATTCTAATTTACAAGAAGAAATTGAATACCTGAAACCTAATTTTAATAACATCAAGAGGTGAGGTGACTGTACGAGAGATGCCACCAGCAATTGCCCCAGCCAAAGTATTCACCAAAGCCCTGTTCAGCTGCCCTGATTCCTCACTCTTCATCAAATTTCTAGAAGAAAAGCTAAAAAAATTCCGAATTATATCGAAATTAGAGAAGAAAAGAACAGCACAAGGGAATTCTCTTACCTCCGACCGTGTAGCTCGGCCGGTACCAAGGAACCACTCACCTCCGACACCGGTACCAAGGAAGCCCTCACTTCCGACCGTCAGAAAATTGTCACCCGAAAACCCTAGCCAGCACCAAGCTCAAAAATTGCCAAAATCGCAAGTCAGCAAGTCACAAGAAAACAGAAATGAGAGAGGGAGAGAGATTTCGTTCTCAGCAGGAGCGAAGCAAAGAGAGACAGAGAGAAAGGGCGGAGAGAAAAGAGAGAGGAGAGGAGAGAAGAGAGACAGAGAGAAAGGGAGCGGAGAGAAAGAGGAATGGGCGGAAAAGAGAGGGGTGGCGCGGAGAAAAGGTTTTCGCCCGAATCTGGCGCTTTTTTTTTTTTACCCCAAACTTTGAGCGACCGGTGTTTTCGCCGGTCGCTGAACCGGTCACTGAAACAATTGGTCGCCAATGTTTTTCGTAAATTTTTGTTTTATTTTAAAAAAATAGGTTTCAGCGACTGGCGAAAACACCGGTCGCTGATACCGGTCGCAGATACCCTTTTTTGTTGTAGTGTATTAAAAAAAACTGTACATTAATTTTTTTCTCTCTAATCACACACTCATCTTTTACACGTTTTTAGAGGTGGTTTTTTTCTCTCCATTTAATCTTGTCAATATTTCTGATAATCTCTGAGGAATTTTGCGAAACTAAAACTACGAACGTCTTCTACGTAATTTTTTTTTTTCAAATGAGATCCATGATGAAGTACTTTCGGGTTCTCCTTTGTTTAAGTATTCATACTTCGTCATGCAAGTATTCATATCTCATCGAGAAAGTATTTCATACCTCGTCGTGTAAGTATTCATACCTCGTCGAGCAAGTATTCATACCTAAGATACCAAATATTTCTAAAAAAATTGAACATATAAACTTTTTTTTATCTCTCTTATCACATACCCATCTTTTACACGTTTTTAGAGGTGGATTTTTTTTCCATTCAATCTCGCCTATATTTCTAACGATCTATGAGAAATTTTGCGAATCTAAAACCACGAACGTTTTCTACGCAATTTTCTCTTTCAAATGAGATCTATGATAAATGACTTTTGGATTCTCCGTCGCACAATTATTCATACCTCGTCGAGCAAGTATTCATATCTTACAATTTAAGTATAAATAGTTTCATGTGTCAAGTGTTTGTACCTAACATATTCTATCAAAAATTTATTTATTTTTCATATGGCACTGGATGACGTCTGAAAGTATTAATATCAAGTATTGCAAGTATTTATACCTTGTCATGCAAGTGTAAATAGTTAATATGTCAAAGTGTTTGTACCTAACAGATTCTATAATTTTTTTTCCATATAGCACTAGATGATGTCTGAAAGTATTAATATCAAGTATTACAAATATTCATACATCGTCATACAAGTGTGAATAGTTAATGTATCAAGTATTTGTATCTAACATATTCTATCATTTTTTTCCTTATGGCATTGGATGTTGTTTGAAAGTATTAATATCTCGTCATTCAAGTGTGAATAGTTCATGTATCAAATTTTTGTATCTAACAGATTATATCAATTTGTTTTTTTTCCTTATGGCATTGGATGACATTTGAAAGTATTAATATCAAATATTACAAGTGTTTATACCTCGTGATGTAAGTGTGAATAGTTCATATCAAATATTTGTACCTAACATATTAAACCAAATTTTAATTTTTTTTTCATATGACACTGGATGACGTCTGAAAATATTAATATCAAATATTGCAAGTATTTATATCTCGTAATGCAAGTGTAAATAGTTCATATGTCAAGTGTTTGTACGTAACAGATTCTATCAATTTCTTTTTCCTTATGACGCTGGATGACGTTTGAAAGTATAAATATCAAGTATTGAAAGTATTCATACCTCATCATGCAAGTGTGAATAGTTTATGTATCAAGTGTTTGTAACTAACAAATTCTATCATTTATTTTTCTTATGGCATTTAATGTTTTTGGCAAAGTAGCCTGTAAGTATTCATTCCATTCACTAAAAAGTCTGATACAATACATCAAATTGAGTAGCTGGGCTAAGCTAAACCCTACGAATACAATATATCTATCTTAATTGCTTAGGATAGCTACTAGATTGATATCTCTAAAGTCCATGACACAGCACTATGCCTGACATATACAGTTCGAAAAAACTTCATTACACAACAATATGCCTGACATATACAGGTAGAAAAAATGTCCCAAATAACACAATTCCAAGTTTCCATAATTCAGTATTATCATTTCGCCTGAAAAGAAGAAAATCTCATGATTCGTAGAAGTGAAGTCAAAGCATACCAGTAAACAAATCCTAGCCATGAGTGTCACTTTCCAGAGCACTAACCGGTCCAAATAGGGTATAAATCCAATAGTCAAATTGAACTCAAATGTATAAATCCAATAGACAATTAGACAATGATAAGCCCCCTTTTATTGCAATTCAATTTCTTTTTGTTAGATGGGTGATCTTTCATTTCCAACTGAAATCTATCTTGTTAAATCCAAAAATATCAATTAGACAAAATTGCAGAATAACTTATTAGTTATTACCTTAACACCCTCTGACAATTCACATTCTTCTTTTGCAGTACAACGATTTATACATCTCCACCCAAACGAGAGAATTCGCTGGTGACACTTTTGCAATGGAGGTTTTCCATGAGTAAGCCAAATTAAATTGAACTAGAAGTGCTTTCTCGTGTAGAGAGTTACCATAAAAGTTTGCCTGAAATCAGAGCAATTTGTTTCTCAGTTTTTTTGGGTACAATTGAAATAAGAAAGAAATCAAATTCATCAATCACCTTTGATTTTATTGCATCAGTAGATGAACAAGGAGACTCTTTTACATTGTCAAGATGAAGGTTCTTTGATTCCTCTGATAACAGTAAGGCCATGGTTCTTGACTTGGCATTTCCATCTAAGAAGCATTTCATCAAACGTGTTATGTGCATGTACTTACCCTTACCAAAGAAAATGAGATTAAAAAAGTTAGAATCAAAGACCACTCACAGAGAAAAATAGTGGAAAAGAGCTAGTTGTGAGGCTTGGGTACTGACTAGTGGGCTCATGAGAACACTTTGGTACTATAGTCATGAATTACGAAGCTATCTATACACAAGAAGAGAGAGATGGAGGAGGAATGGAAGTGTCTAGAGCCGCAGCTAGTTCAATCACCACTACCGCCACCTATTGCACTAGAGCATTGTCGGCCCTGTCAAATGATAATGAAATCGAGCGCACTAAGGGACCCACTAGTAAGTGAGAGTGGCATGTGTGTAATGAGGCGATGAAGGAACTTGTTTGGGGGGAGGGGATCCAATCGCACGGAGGGCAAAGGAATAGGTTGGAGAGAGTGAAGGACAGGTGATGCGAGAGGGAAAGAAGAGAAGAGAGCGGTGACGGTCGAAAGGGGTGGGGTGGGGAGAGAGAGAAGTGCTGGGTTTGTTTTCTCACTACTACAGAAATGGTCATTGTACACGGCACATTGTATACGGATTTGACAATTTTATACAAAAACCGTGTGCTATTGTAATTTTTTGGAAGCCCGAAATATCTGTGGGATCTATTACACGGATATTTATTAAAGAATCAGTGAAGAAAGCCTTGAGAGAGCTACACGGACGTTTATCAGGAATTGTTAATTTATTATTGTTTAACTAACAGTGTAGATAGCCATGTGAGAGCTACACGGATATTTATGAAGAGAACCGTGTTGAAATATGTAAAATGCACACGGATTTTTGTTTAAATAACAGTGTAGAAACCTTTGACAGAGCTACACGGCTGTTCACATAATAATCCGTGGAGAAAGGTTATTGTAGGGTTTTGATTATCGATACACGGTTTTGCCAATTTTATACACTGCACATTGTACACGGTTTTGTTAAGTATAAATCCGTGTAGAAAAGTGTAGGGTTTTGGTATAAAAGGCCTTCTCCTTCCCGCGCCGTATAAAAGGCCTTCTCCTTCCAGCGCCGTTTTGATCAAGTAATTCAACAAACGGAAAGGTAGAGTTTTTTCAATTCATAGGTAAATTGTAGGTTCTCCTGTATAACCTTAGGAAGAGAGAAAGACCGGTCACTTTACATATCGCTTTTGATCAACTTTGATAATTATTTCACGGTTAATAATTGGAATTTTGATTTAGGTTTATCAATTATGTCAGATCGCTTATCTATCAAGATAAGTCGCTATCTTTGGAGCTCATCTATCAAGACGAGCGATGTGATATAATTGATAACCTACATCTGGACTTCACTTCTGGCATGAATATCTCCTTCACTCTGGCATGTATTTTCCGTTTCTTCCTCTAATTTTCTATTACTTATTGTTGCTTACTTACTCATCATTTTTTTTATTTATAGATTGTGATGAACTTTCCGATGGACAACATGTGATGAATTTCATTTTTTTTATTTTCACTATATTTTATTTGACACTTGACAAGAACATGTTTTTTCTTGGTTAGGTTCCAAAGAAATGGATAAAACTAACTTTCAATAATAAAACATGTTCTTTAAATTAAATCATGTTTTGATCACTTGTTTTTGGCGGTGTATAAATGGCATGTGGCAGTGCATTGTTGTTTAATTTCTTACACAAACCCCCCTTGAATAAGATGTGGTTTGCGAAAGAATTAAACAACAACGTAAGAACACTGCCACATATCCATTTATGCATCGCCAAAAACAAGGGACTAAAACATAATTTAATTTTCAGAAAATGTTTTGTTAGGTGAAAGTTAGTCTGACTCATTTCTTTGGAACCTAACCAAGATAAAGCATGCTCTTGTAAGGTGTTAAATAAAATGTGAATTTATGCATATTAGTAATGTTTTATTAGTGAATTTAGTAATGTTCTTGTAATGTTTTATTAGTGAATTTAGTAATTTTTGTGCTGTAATAGTAAATAAGGAGTTGAATTTATGAATTTTGTAATGCTAAATATGAATTTATGAATTTTGTAATGCTAAGTATAATTTTTGTGCTGTAATTGGAAAACTGGATGACAAAATTATCTGAAAAACTGGAGGGTAATCTCAATACTGAATTTTGTAGCAAAACTGGAGGCTAGCCCAGAAAAAAAAAATATCTAAAAAAATATATAGGGCAATCATCACGGATATTTACCTAAAAACCGTGTACAAACGGTAATTGTAGAAATATGCGAAATTCACACGGATGTTTGTTTAAACAGCAGTGTAGAAATCTTTGACAGAGCTACACGACTGTTTACATAATAATCCGTGGAGAAAGTTATTCTAGGGTTTTGATTATCGATACACGGTTTTGCCAATTTTATACACTGCATATTGTACACGGTTTTGTTAAGTATAAATCCGTGTAGAAAAAAGTGTGGGGTTTTGGTATAAAAGGCCTTCTCCTTCCAGCGCCGTTTTGATCAATTAATAATCTCTCTCTCTGTATACGAATTGGTCTGATTTCTGCGCACAAGGAGGCCGGATCTGAGATCTTTGAAGTTAATTTGTATTTCTCCTCTCTATCTTGCTAAGGTTAGTCGTGTATATATTTATCTTTTCTTACTCTAATTTTCTGTTACTTGTTATTGCTTATTTAGGTCAATTAGTAATTAATGCATGCATGCTTGATTTGTTGAGATAATGTAAATAATTAGTATATTAAATAGAGTGATGCATGTATAATTGTGTTTTTTTCTAATAATAGAGTAATGCATGTATAATCAACTAATGCATGTATAATAGAGTAATGCATGTATAATTGTTAGTTTAGTGATGATTAGCTTGATAATTGTGCTTGTTTAGTAATGCATGTACAATAGAGTGATGCATGTATAATTGTGCTTGTTTCTAATAATAGAGTAATGCATGTATAATCAACTAATGCATGTATAATACAGTGATGCATGTATAATAGTTATTTTAGTGATTATTTTACTAATGCATGTATAATTGTGCTTGTTTCTAATAATGTTGTTTTTTGTAGAAGCATGTCACATTCAGGTGAGCAACGATGGCTCTTCGCTTTTGGTGCCAGTAGCCAGGGTTTACAGAGGGTAATATGAAGATATACATGTTTTAATAAAGAAAGAGTTGAGTAAAAAGTTGGATGAAGGACCTTGGAAAAAAAGGGAAGAGGTGGGATGAAGGACCCCAGCGTACTTAGTGCGTCGAAAGTGAAAAATGCTCACTGCAAGGGCAAACAGAACTTGTGTGCTTTTCTGGACCCCAGCGTACTTAGTGCGTCGAAAGTGAAAAATGCTCCGAAGGTGGCTATGGATTACCTGTGTGGCGCGATGCTCCAAGCTACTAAGGCGAAGAAGAGATTTCTTCTCTTGCCATACCACCAGATGTTAGTTCTAACCTTGTGATTAAATATATAAATAATTGAAATCACACCATCAAGTCAAGCAAACACGTGTCTCACTATTATATATGCCAAAATATATGGGTACTGTATGCTAAGATCCTATAATTCTTCTCCTCCCACAGGGGACACTGGTGTTTGATCATCATTGTGCCTTGCCTGAGTGCGGTTTACGTCGTGGATTCTTTGCAGCCCAAAGAAAAGATCGGATTTAGCACGTGCAAAGCAATCTTCCCGTATGTGCAAAAGTAAGCAATAATCTTTCACTGTGTTTGATTTTTTCCCAATTATAACAAATTATGGAATTGCTAATTAGAGTCACTCCATTTTGTAAGGGCTTTTGCTGCATACGTTAGAAAAGGAGGATTGCACAGCACGGACAAGAAAATGGGAAATAGGTTGACTTGGAGCTGGTGGCCGGTGAGCACAACACAATTCTATAATTTCATATTTTGTTCAAAAAATTATTGTCATTCTAACATAGGCCGCTAAATGTAAATTGTAGAGCCCGCAACAGGAGGCGGGTTGGGAATGCGGATATTACATGATGATTTCCATGTTTATCTTTGTCGAAAAAATGCAATTCACATTTCCAGATGTGGTATGTAATTCATATTAATTGTGCCTATATAATAGCAATTGATATTTTCATATTATGCTTACTTATAATTCTCATTTTAAATTAGCAATTGATATTTGCGACTGTCTTGCATCTACCTTTTATTGTTACTAACTAATACCAAATTATAATTGTAGCAACCATCAAAGCAAACTGAGTACAGCAAGGAGCAGATCGACTTTGTAAGATGTAGCTGGGCAAGATGGTTTCTATCTGAATATTGTAATGCTGAACATGGATTTGTATAACAATTTAGTGTATATATGAATTTAGCAAGCATAATTTAATGTCAAATTATCTGGAAAACTGGCTAGCAAAACAGAATGGTATATGAATTTTGTAGGAAAACTGGCTAGCAAATTAAACTGGAGGCTAGCCCAGAAATGAAAAAAATCAAGAAAAAAAAATGGGACAATTCTACACGGATATTAAACGAAAGCCCGTGTAGAACGAGTTGAGTGAGCAATGATTATTTTATATTTGTCCGTGTATAGTTACGATACCTACACGGATGTGAATTATAAGTCCGTGTCAAAGCAAACGCTACTTTAAACAAAAGCCCGTGTATGTGCACAGAGAGCTACACGGATGCTTTTATATAGTCCGTGTATGGTAGTTAAGAGAACTTCACGGATATGAAACTAAACGTCCGTGTAAAACACAGTAATTCCACACCGTTGTTAAACAAACAACCGTGTAGAAATGAGTACAGATATTCTTTTATACAGTCCGTGTATGATAGTTAAGAATGCTTCACGGATATGAAGTTAAAAGTCCGTGTAGAAAACAATAATTGACACGGTTATTTAACAAAAACCCGTGTAGATCGTTTTCGGTGTCTACACCGATTATTTTATATTTGTCCGTGTACGATAGTTATGACAGGACACGGATATGAAATTAAACGTCCGTGTAGCTAGAGTAATTCGACACGGTTGTTCTGACCAATGTCCGTGTAGAACGAGTTCGGAGATACAAGGATTATTTTATTTTTTATTGATTTGTTAAGAGAGGGACACGGATATACAACTAAATGTCCGTGTAGATAAAGTAACCGACACGGACATTTAGTTGCATTGTCCGTGAATAAAGAGTAGTCGTACACGGTCGTTTACGTAATATCCGTTTTGCTCGGTTATATGGAGAGCGCCACAGGCAGGTGTATGTTCACGGCTGTTTATTTGGTAATCCGTGTAGAAAGCGTTAGATATACACGGGTAAATATCCGTGTCTATAGAGGGTACCTTTTATACACCCTCAACTCATACACGGCAGGGAAATCCGTGTAGCTCTTCCGGTAATGTCCGTCTGCAATCTCTTTTTCTGTAGTAGTGTCTGTTTTTGTTGGAGCTAATTTTTATTTTTATTTTTTGCCGATTGGAAAGTAGAGTTTGTTAGGGGGACATTTAGGGAACAGAAGTGAGGGGGACGAAATCATTATTCTAAAATATATATTGCCGTTAATGCTTCATTAGGTACCAAGCTTGATCCTTGTAATTAGACAAATACATAATCCAACAATTTAAGAACGCAACAAACGGTTTTATAGAATTGGGCTATAAATTCCATTTAATGCTCATATAATTGATCCGAACAATTAAAATAAAAAATATTCTTCATTTTTGAAATCAATAAATATGAACACCCGTGATGGAACTATATCCATAGATATTAGCAATAGCTTGGTACAATAATTGCAACAAAATCTCACATAAACACTACCTCAAGGAACTCGTTATAGATGTGATTGTGTACAAATATTTGTGATTTCCGGACACGATTTCGGTACTAATTGTGTGTGTGTGTGGGAGAACTAAATGCTTATTTTTTAACTATTTTTTGAAATAGGGGGGCACAGAAGGGTATTGTATCACTACTCTTTCCCTTATAGTGAAACTCGGGAAATGAATTTCCGGACAAAAACAATAAACTCAGGAAACAAAATAATGTAAATTATTCAATTTAAAAAAATAAGAATACAATCATCCAATAATTAATTTCTAAGTTGCAACAGTAACACACTCTTCATAGATTTTATCCATTATTTTAATCCTTGTCGATCGGATCTTGTGAAACATAGTTTGAATATTAGAATACCGAACAATGTCATCCGTAATGAGCTTACTTCATGCGGCCTTTCAATTCTTCGGGTGCGTATCAGGTGGTCGCGTGATGGTCACCCCACGCGGCCTTTCAAGTCTTCGGGTGCGTATCAGCAGGAAATTTAGAACCATAAAGTAATAACAAATCAGGATCATGCATTTACATATTAATTGTGTAAGGCAAAATTATGATTGCAAAAATTGCATCAAAATTAAAATGGTTCATGTTTTCTTGGCCTTATTTGTGCGTCACATTTTTAATTGATTTTCAAAATCTAAACTGTCAATTTATACTACTCAACATAATTTCTATATTAAAATGTTCTTGCCGAACAAAACTTTTTGGGAAGTTTTTTACTATTTTTATCAATAGATACAAAATCATTGTCTTTATGTTTTACACCTTCAAAAAACAATGAATTTGTATCTATCTAAAAATATAGAATTTTTTTTCTAAAAAATATAATATTGAGTTTACAAACATATCACTATATGATGATCATGTTGAACTATTTATATTGACTATTATGACTTCGAAAAGATAGACAAAAATGCGAGGCACAAATGAGGCATTTGAATCCTACTAAGCTACATATATACGAGCCAGGCTAATACGCTTATATAAGAATTTCAAAACAAGATCCTTAATTATAAGTCATTTTTGCATTTTCAAAATTCAAACAGTCGATCCGAACAGTTCAGCATGATCTCCAGATTAAAATGTGCTTGGAGACCAAATTTTACTTTTTTTAAAATTTGTTTACTGTTTTTTAAGGTAGGTAGAACATCCATTAATTTAGAAGATTATGAACCATAAAAAACAATGATTTTCAACCTATCTAAAAAAATCGTAAACAAATTCCAAAAAATATAAACTTTTATCTACAAGTACATTTTAATATGGATATCATGTTTAACTGTTCGGATCGACTGTTCGGACATTGAAAACGCAAAAATGACTTAAAAACATATGGTGTTTAAGTTCTTATATAAACGTATTAGCCGGACTCTATATATACACATAAACATAAACATAAATATATAAATATATAAATATATATAGATGTTGGCTAAGATCAAAGTGGTATGATCAAGGCCTTGGTGCTACCAATTTATTTTTGTAATTTTGAAATCCAAATAGTTGATGTGAAGTGCCCAACGTATTCTCCATATTAAAATGTGCTTGGAGACTAAATTTTACATTTTTTTTGAATTGTTTTACTATTTTTTATGAATTTTTGAAAATCACTGTTTTTAATAATAATAAATAAATAAATAAAATCTGAAAAATAGTGATTTTTAAAAACCATAAAAAATAGTAAAAAAATTTCAAAAAATGTAAAATTTGGTCTCCGAGCACATTTTATAATGGAAAACACGTTGAACACTTCAAATCGAATATTTGAACTTTGCAAATTGCAAAAACGAATTGGTAATACCAAAACTTTTGTCATACCAATTTGATCTTAGCCAACCTCTGCCTCTCTATGTATAGAGGTTGGCTAATATTAAAACGTTTGTTCCGGAGTCGTGGTTCAACCAGTTGGTTTTCCGATTTTCAAAGTCCAAACAGTCGATCCAAACTGTTAGATGTAATCTTTATATTAAATTGTGCTTGGAGACCAAATTTTACTATCTTTTAGATTTTTTTTTACTATTTATTAAGTCAGTTTTAAAATCGATAACTTTAATAAACAGTGAAAAGTTTCTAGATCATTGAAAACATTGATTTTAAAACTAACTTAATAAATAGTAAAAAAGTTCCAAAAACATGTGAAATTTGTTCTCCAAGCACATTTTAATATAGATTGAATGTTGAACGGTTTGGATCGACTGTTTTGACTTTAAAAATGTAAAAACTGAACCGTTTGTTCCACGGTCTAGGAACAAACATTTTGATATTAGCCAACGTGTCTCTATCTCTCTCTATATATATATACATACAGAGATTGGCTAAGTTCAAAGTGTTATGACAAAGACCTTAGTACTACCAATTTGTTTTTGCAGTTTTCAAAGTTCTAGTTGATTTGAAGTGCTCAACATGTTCTCCATATTAAAAGTGTTTGGATTAGTGGTGTAAACGGAGCAGAAAGGATAATGCTAATATCAAATCGATATCCACATTTCAGTGAGCGGATATGAGTACGGATATATAGTAAAATGTATATCAAAATGAAAAACCATATCCACCTCAAACAGATACGTACGGATACGAAGTGGATAATTCACAAATACGAATTCAAATACATATACAAAACGAATAATTGTTGAAGAATTGAGTCATATGAATAATTCACTCTAATAATCTGTTTATATAATTAATATAAGTTTTGTAATCAAAATAGACCTTTTTTATTTTAATATTGCAAAGAACAAAAATAAAAAAAAGTTCACAAAATTGCATGTCATAAATCACAAAAACACATATCCGATCTGAGCTCAAACCAGCAAATGGTCCCCACGTGGGAATTCAAAGTATGAATTGGAGGCTACAATGCTACATTATCACGTGATTTTGGATTTGGAAAGTAAATATTATACCCGTGTCAACCGGATATCCGCAACGTTTGTCCATTAGAAAAATTATCCGGATCCAAATTCAAATCCGGCTCTGTTCTTCTCACTAGATAAATGTCCGGATCTGAATCGGTTAACTATCCGCTCTGTTTAATTCGAATATAGATAACAAACGATTTTGAACCGAATAAGCTGAATCCGTTTACACTTCATTCACTTTTCCATTTCTTTTCTCAAAGGGCACAAAATGTATACTCGCAGTCCGCTTGAATAATATTATTTTCCCCAAAATAATAAAGTGCCAGCTGCCCTCTTGCATCACAGCATCACACACTTATTAACAACGAAAAGTCAACTCTTCATGCCTTTGACAATTTCTTTTCTCGAAGGGCCCAATTAGCTGGATTTGCGGGTCGATCCGTAAACCAAGTCATTAGTATATTTCAATTTGACATCAATATTTTTATTGACAGGAAATTTCCAGTGAGTGTGGTTGCCTGTGCATGGAGCACAGAATGCTCAGTCTGTAATAATGCTTTTTTTTCTTGCTTGTTTTAGTGATAATAGTTGTAAGCCAAGCTTTGGGGTTGGATATTTAGTTTGAGACATCCAACCTATGATGTTATGGCAAAGTTCTGGTAATAAATACAATCCTGGGCTGTTTCGTAGCCTTTTCCTTAAAAAAAAAAAACACACAAAAGATGAACGGCTTCTCAAATTTTTAATTTACCTCCAACTTTCTCTTGGAATTGCTGAGAAAAAGGGAAATTGCCTTAGAAAATCATCATTGGCTTAAATTTAAGAAGGATATTAACTAGTATCCAAAATGTCTTTTTGCATGAGATTTATTTTATGATGCAATTGTTTGTAATTACCATGATAGTACAGTTTATTTAGGGAAAAATTAGCTAGCATATAAAATATATATTTCCGTTAATGCTTCATTAGGTACCCAGCTTGATCCTTGTAATCAGGCAAATACATAATCCAACAATTTAGGAACGCAACAAACGGTTATATAGAATTGGGCTATAAATTCCATTTAATGCTCATATAATTGATCAGAACAATTAAAATAAAAAACATTCTTCATTTCTAAACTCAATAAATATGAACACCCGTGATCGATGGAACTATGTCCACAGATATTAGCAATAGCTTGGTACAATAATTGCAACAAAATCTCACATAAACACTACCTCAAGGAACTCGTTATAGATGTGAACAGATATTACATTGCTGATAGGCCAACAGTGCAAGAAATATTTAAGTCATGTCTTAAGTTACAAGCTCTAACCAATCAAGATAGTTTAAAGCATGACTTAACTTTAAGTCACAATTAAACAAAAATAATTTATGTCATCTTAATTTGGAGAAAGCAACTTATAATTCCGTCATATAACTTTAACTCATGCAACCAAACAAAAGGTATAAATTAGTTGTTGCGTGTATTCTGTAGGAATATATATGAAATGGGCATTTATTATGGATTCCGTTAAGAATCAAGATGCTATTATTTTTCATGAGGTTTCCTAATTATGGAGAGAAGTGGGATTAAATAAGCGACAATTAATACTAGTCAATGTAATTGGAAGATGCCTTCATACACTGGCAATAACATTTTAAAATCCTCAATTTGCACATTAACTTTTTAAAATTTTTAGTTGCACATGGCATTTAATTATGATCCAGTAGTTGTGCAGGCGCCTTGTGATGGGATATGATCGAGACAGCCATCGAAAGCTATCTTTTGATATTAAGAGTCAATTAATTAATTATTTGAGTAGCTAAGTATAATATAGCTATTATATTTTAGGAAGCAGCTAACAGTCCCCGGACACCAATTCCTAGGTTATCTCTAGATTTACGAGATTCTGTAAAATTCAATACTAAATCATGTAAACTAATGCAACGAATTCTGTAAATATAACTTTTCATTACTGTGTGGTCCCCAAAAACCTCCACTTGAACCTCTACTTTAACTTCCACTTTAACAACTTTAACTTTTTTTATCGGAACCACTTTTAGACCTTTGACCAGGACCACATCTATAAAATCTTTAACAGCTTTTCAAAACTAGTAACTAACCGGGACCACTTTAAAATTCGTAAACAGTTACACGTAAATTTTATTTTCAAATCTGCTTCTAGATGCTACTTCCAATTATTTTGAATTTTGTAAACTTTATCACATAACTTTCTAGACAACTTCGTTGAATACTTTTATCGATGCGGATCGCAAGCGCACTATTGGTCTACAGTCTTGGGCGATCAAATCACAGGAAATATTGGTCTACAGTATAATCGAGGTCGATCCACAGGAAATATTGGTCTACAGTCTTGGGCGATCAAATCACAATCTTTCGAAAGGCTAGACGAAATCTGAAAATTTGAGAGTTGAAGTTGTGATCAATGTAAATTTGGCACAATTAAAAGTAATTAAAATAAAGATAGAGACGAGAATTTCTAGGGTTTCGGTACACCATTGCTAGTCAATTCTCTTTGATATTCTACTTCTGTCTGGTCTGATTTCCTGTTGTTGTTTATGGAAGACACTACATAGGACACTGTGAGTTATCTTACGCATATGACGGGACTTCCATCGAGATACTACATAGGACACTGCGAGTTATCTTACGCAAATGACAGATCTCTAAATACACAAGTTACTACATAGATCACTGCGATTTATCCTACACAAATGATAGAACTTGGTCCGCATTTTGTGGTTCCGATTTATGGTTTCTCCGCTAAGGTTTTCTTCACATAAATCTAATGATTCCCAACGATGCTAACTCGTGCATCATAGTTTCTCTTACCATTAAAGAACTGTCACTACCTTAACGGATTAAACTAAATCATCGATATTAGGTGAAGGGATAATAAATCACAAAAGCATTTCAATCAAACAACAAGAAATCATAATCAACAGAAAATATATATATCAAAACATCATGAGTAACGAGGTTTACTGTCTAGCCCCTAAGAAAAAAACTTAGCCGCGGAACGGCATGGTTACAATCACTTCTCTCTTTCTCACTGAAACCCTATTTTGATGTCCATTGCCTTATTGAGGTATTAATTAATGGCAAGAATTGCTCATGATGAAACAGATTAATGATTCTATGAGGGTTGCATGGTACCTTACTTTATGTTGGAATGGGATTAGTTGAGTGCAATATTTTAAAAAGCGATCTGATATACTGATCTCCTAGATACCACTATATATTGATGCCACGGTGATTTGACCGATCATCTCGTTTGTCCAGTGATCTGGTGCATTCGTCGACGCAAAAGCGCATCTGGAACCAGCTAGCTGTTTATTTGATTAGTAAAGCACTCAATATATATAATAAAATAAAGAAACCAAAGTGAAAAATAAAAGCACTCGTCGATCGGTAATAATAACTGTCATTCTTTAGTAGTAGTCTTTGAGCTTTTTTATTCCGTTTAAATATTTTAGTATTCAATTTTTGTGATTTTTATAGTTGTAATATATCCAATCTGAATAGTTTAATATTAATTATATCTATTATTATTCAATATAAATATTGTAATATATATTGATGATATCGATTATAATTCAATCTGAATAGTTTGGTCAATATAGATGCATTATGTGCGCATGCAGCTGAATTGGAATCGGTCAGTCACCTATTTAATGCATTACGTGCGCATGCAGCTGAATTGGAATCGTGTTATATAGGACTGGCATTAATAAAGCTTCACGTTAGAATGCCCGGCACGTCGTAATATAATACAATGAACCACGCTGTCTCTTTTATTAAATGAAACTTTTGTGTTTTAGACATTTTACAGTATAAATCTTCATTTATTTGTTGAAATTGGTAGAAGAAAATATCACTACATAGATTATAGATACATGTTAGAAAATACGGTTAGGTAGAAAAAAAATTTGAAGGGAACGATGTAGTCGAATATATATATTAATCGAATTCAGTAAAAGGTGCACTCAAACGGATCTGATTCTATCGTTCGGATCGGATTTCAGGTTGTCTAATTTTGAATTATGTTTCGCATTACGGATTATTTGAGGTCATATCAGATTATAGTTCTGTTATAGTTTCGCGGTTGTACCTCGATTTACCTCCTACAAACTCCAGCTGTCGAACGTGCTGGACATTATTAATCAGAGTGAGGCTACGGTACAATGCATATAATAGACATTAATTTGTAATTTATTTTCATATATATTTTTACTTTTCAATTGAAACAGTCGATTTGATCTGAATATTATCTCCGTATGAAAATATAATTAAAAGTCAAATTTTACATTTTCACAAAAAAAATTTCTAATTTTCTTTTAGATAGATAAAAAATCATTTGATCTAAATATTGTGGACCATTCGAAAGTGGTAATTAAATTTTAAAAAATATAATTTTATTGGAAGCGACTAATTATACCCAAACTTCTTTACCCAGTTTTTATCTAAAAAAACTGTCATTTGACTTACGCGGATACTGTAAAACTCTATAATCAATATTGTATGTTCAACAACAAATCATGTATAATACGTAGTTTAAAAATCTAACAAGCAGCGACCCTTGGAAGTGGTCCCAAGTTAGTTGCAAACAGTTAGCAACTTGCAAAATATCCTGGGGACTAAACCTACCAATTCTGTACAGAAACTGAAACCATTACTCACCTATTCCTCACTTGTTCACTGGCTCAAAGGGTTTGGTTTTGGTTAGGTAACAGTCAAGAGTTTATGCATCAATGGCAGACTTTTTGGGATATACTGGATTTTGCTATGCAATTGCCAGCAATTAAGAAAATAGGTTTCCTATTAGTCCTTAGTGCAGTTTGCTGGTCCATGTGGAGACATAGAAATGATAGTTATTTTAACAACTGTCCAATTAAGTCAGCCCGCACTCTTATCTTTCTATTAAGTCTTTGCTTTGTTATTGGGCAGGCAATGTAACAGCACAGGTGCAGCAAGAGGTTGCCGAATGGATGCCGGTTATTGAAGATGCAATACCAATTGCTCAGTTCATTCCTATGGAGATGGTGGTCTATCAACCGCCAGTGTCGCCTAACTCACAGTGAAGCCAGCAAAGTTCCAATTTTTTTATTTAGCGTACCTTAGCTCCTTATTGTGCGGCTTAGTACTTGCTACCTTAGTGTATTTTTGGTACTTAGACTCATCGCAAGCTTGGTATATAGCTTGGCTATTATGCATATTATGCTATTTTCTAGTTCTTTTGAGCTATGTTATGCAGACTAACTGGCACAAAGGTGCCTCTCTTTTGTTGCACAATGATTATGTAATTATGGTTTCATGTTAATGGAACGGGCATATGCCTTTTTTTTTTTAAAAAAAACTTGCAAAATATCTGTACTTCCGGCTGTACTTGAAAAACTGACGGCTTCTAGAAGATTTGAAAAACAAATCACTTCTCAAACTTGTAGTTATTTACAAATAACACCTAAAATTGTGCAAAATTAATTTTGTTGCATCAAAATTAAATTTTTCTTTTTTCGAAATTAAAATTTTAAATTTTTTTTCGTAATTTTTTTTTATTTTTTCTGTAATTTTTTTCTTCAATTATAAATATTTATGTATGGACCTATATCATGTAAAATAAGACTTGAATACTGTAAAATTAGTAGATGCAAACTATAAAACTAACATATGTGAACTACGAGACTTCAATACTGTAAAATTAGCAGATGCAAACTATAAAAGCAACATATGTGAACTACAAGACTTCAATACTGTAAAATTAGCATATGCAACTTATAAAACTAATAGATGTGAACTGCAAAACTTCAATACTGTAAAATGGACACCTGAAACTATCAAAATAACATATACAAACTATAAAATTTCACTAATTACAAAATTAACTGTTCACAACCATAAACAAACAGTAACAACCAACAACTGTTCACAACCACAAACAATAATTGTTCACAACCATAACTGTTCACAACCACAAACAAGACTTCAATAAACAAGGTTAATTGTTCACAACCATCAATACAATAATGGCGTTTGTCACTTCATAACCCTCTGGTGCACGTTATTTGGATGAGTGAGAAGCTTTATCGCTAGAACTACACGTTCTTTCGAAATATCATCCTGCAAAAAAAAAAAATAAACAAGGTTATAAATTGGAGTTATGAACCATTAGCAGATGCAAACTATAAAAGCAACATATGTGAACTACAAAACTTCAATACTGTAAAATTAGCAGATGCAACATATAAAATTAACAGATGTGAACTGCAAAATCAGTACAACTGTTAAACACTGCATATATCCTGTAAACTAAAGTGAATACTGTAACCAAAGTGAATCATAGTAAAAACTGTCTAATACATAATCTTTTACACCTGACTAATACATCATGTCATAAACTGCATCAATACTGTAAACTTACTAGATAAATATTGGAATTTTAAATCAGTACAACTGTTAAACACTGCATATATCATATAAACTTATTACATAACTACTGGAAATTTAAATCAATAACACTGTTAAACAGATCATGTAACTATGATTAACCAAAGTGAATACTGTACTGTTGCACATATCCTGTAAAATTGTTATATATATCCTATAAATTGCATAATGTTATAAACTACATCCATACTGTAAATTGTTATATATATCCTACATAACTGATATATCCTATAAAACTATTGCATGAATCTTGTGAAATAACTCATATATCCTATAAACCTGTTAAAGCATTTCAACAAGCTGCAAATTCAATCCATGATATGTATAATAAATAGAATGAAACTATTGCATGAAACATGTAAAATAACTGATAAATACTCTAAAACTATAAAAGCAACATATATGAACTACAAGACTTCAATACTGTCAAATTAGCATATGCAACATATAAAATTAACAGATGTGAACTGCAAAACTTCAATACTGAACAATTAGCAAATGCAAGACTATAAAACTAACAGATGTGAACTGCAAAACTTCAATACTGTAAAATAGACACCTGAAACTATCAAAATAACATATACAAACTACAAATTGGAGTTACTTTTCAAGTTGGTTTAGCTGAAAGAAAAAAAAATATCAACAAATTTCACACATACTTCAAGTCATAATCCTGTAAATTAACTGATACATCGTATAAAACTATTGCATAAAACCTGTAAATTAACTGAAACTTTTTAAATAAAACTGGATTACATCCTATAAAACTGTTAAAAAAATCCTATAAAATAAAGAAAAGAAATACAGATCGTAGATCCTGTAAAATATTGTAAAACAGTTAAACAGATCCTAAAAAATACTCTACAGAACCTTTAAAACTGATTGATAAATCCTGTAAACCTAGGAGATAAATCCTGTAAAATATTGTATAGATCATGTAAATCTATTAGATAGATCCTGTAAATAAATGTTGTAAACTAAAATTTTCAAATATTGATCGTGAGAAGCGCGATTTGGTCGAGACAGTGGCGATCGCCAGAGAAATCGAGAAAGTATACAGATCGTCGATTTGAAGAAAAAAACAAAATCAGCAAATCGACAATTGCATGGTGTCAAAAGTCAAAATAGTGGAAAATCAGGATCTAAATTTGAGAAAAAATTAATTAAAAAATTGAAAACCCTAGATCCTTTGAAAAAATCGAATCAATGACAAATAAAATCTGAGAAAATCAATCAATCAAAACTGGACCAAAGTTTGAGATGCAATATGGCGATTGTATGATTTTGAGGGCTGAAATTGAAGAAAAATCGAAGCCGTGGTCTGAAATCAAAACCACTTCGATATTCAAGAAAATTGAGGTCTGAAATCAAAATTAAATCGGCTCTGAGAGGGATGAAGCTGTAGTGTGACACCACCGCTGTCTTCTTCATCGTCCAAGTGGTCCAGTACTTCGTTGCCGTCGCTGCCGTCGATAGGTAACTTTCTTTTTCTTCGCTGTCGCTCGCGCGTTGCTGCCGTCGTTGCCGTCATGCGTCACCGTCGTTGCCGTCGCGCGTCACCGTCACTGCCGCTGCCGAGGGAGCAATCAAAAGATCGGAACGGGAAATTTATTTCATTTTTGTAGAGAAAGAAGGGAGATCAGAAATTTATTTTGAAGAAAACGGAGAGACAGATCAGAGAAGTTTAAAAAAAGAAAGGTCGTTAGAGTTGACAGTTTAAAACGCGTTAGAAGTAGTACGGCTAATGACAGTTTAAACATGTTCTGATAATTGTGGGTAAAAAGTTGGTACAAAAGGTTGGGTATAGAAACCTTTTCTCAAATTTATTTGCCGAATACATATTTATTTGAAGATCACATTGAGCGAGCGGTTCCAAATTTCCAATCGACCGTTTTGAATGTGAAAACGGAAATACAAACTCATAGTAGGAACCGTGAGTGCGCTATGCATAGTACTTTATCCTAGCTAACTCCATAAATGATTAGATGAAAAGCCTAATAATTAATGCCTCATCGAAGTTTTAACTTTCCATGTGACGAGCTGTAGGACATTAATAATAGACATTATTTATTTTAAACTTTCCATGTTACGAACGTGCTCTCGAGAAAAGACATACTTGTAGGGAGCTAATCCGCCATTATCCAACTACCAAGTAATCATTGAAGATTTGACTTAAATTTCATGTCAACTCACTATATTGGACAGATATAATCGAAAATTGGAAAGGACCAAAATTTAATTAGCAAGTCATGATTGAAGATTTGACTTTCCATGCCATCGAACAGGACTGTCGTAGGTCAATTAATTAAGTGCTTGCAGAGGTTGAGATCACCTCTGCTGCATGCCTCGAGGAGCTCTCACATTCTCACACGTTTTTACACGTTTTCCCGCTAGCTAGCTGTACCCATCATATATACGAACAGAAGATTAATTACCAAGGAAAAATTTATATAATTTATGTTGTTTATCATTCCTTGACGTACTTCTTGTCCCGACATTTTTATTAATATCCAAAGTTTAATAGAAATTAACATTTACACTCAGATTTTCGGGTTTTCGCCAAAAATGCCCAAGCCGGCCATTTACATATACCGGTCATTTTGTGGCCGGCTTACTCCTTTTTTTTCTTTTTTTTTTTAGAGACACTATGAAGAGCAAAATAATGAAATCTAACGCTGAAAATTTGAATTTTTTGTTTAAATTATTTGTTAGATTACTTCTTTTGATTTATAGCATATTTATACTAAAATACACTAGATTACTTGAAATTATGTTGAATGACACTATATTACAATAAATTATGTTGAATTACACTAAATTACGTTAAATTACGCTAAATTACAATAACTTCGCTAATTATGCTGAAATACGGTAAATTACGCTAAACTAGACTGATTTTGTGCCATCTTTCATGAATCATAAAAAATAGTAAAAAAATTCCAAAAATAGTAAAAATTGGTATTCTACAAGTTCATTATGTAACTAATTTACTGAGCTACTTAGATTGAATAATAGAAATGAAAATCTTAATCGGAAACTTCAACTCAAGTTCTGAGGCTCTTCCCTTTGTTTTTTTGGCAATTCTGAATTTTTAAATCTAGCATCGTGGGCACGGACACATGCGTATTTTCGCAAGCTTTCCGAAAAGTGGTCATTTGCTGAAATCGGACACTCAAGCGCCGTTTTATGACTGTTTGAAGTTTCGTCGTCGTTTTTCGCCTTTTCAGAGAAGATATCGTCCCTATTCATATGAAATTTAGCTATCTAAACAAGTGAAAAAAATGATTTTTGCTTTCACATTATCAACCCTTTTGCAAGATTTAATAGACCTATATATGTTATCTCGATGCTTCATATATGATTCGTACCAGTATCAGATAGGTATGTGTTTGATACCCTCCCGACACGTATCTGATACGCTAAATGGCATATGGGATTATTTTAATATATTTGACTGGCCAATATGGTGTCTGATACGTCTTAGATACGACTCCGATACGTCCAAGTTATTTTAATATATATATGTAGGATCTTTTTGTTAGTTTAGTTTGTTATGAAGTATGACTTAACTTGAATTTTACGGACTTAAATTTTAGTCTCGTGTATTTGGTTTGAATTTATAATAGATGTTATGGACTGTGGTATATATGTGGATCATTTAAATTTTAAATTAATTAACTAGTTACATTTGTTGTAAATTCATGATACTTGAGTGAATGATTGTGTAATTAACTATGCATTTGTTTTCCTGCTAAATTTGTAATAATACAAGTGTCGAATCAATTTTTAAACTGCCGTATAATACTAGTGTTGAATTAATAATATAATTAAAATAATAAAAATAATATATATGATAAGCGTATCGTATTCTAGATTTCAAAAATTACCGTATTGTTGTATCCATATCGTATCTGATACGATATCCGTACCCGTATCCATACAACATAGAAGAGAACTATAGGTTAATTCGTAAGAAGCCGAAGATTATTTCCTCGTACAACAACTCTGTTAGTTAGTCATTTCCTATTCTTGTTCAGTACACATTAACAGCTTGGTACAGATATGTGTGATCTGAACTCGATCGACTAATTAATTAATGTCCTTAATTAATTACACAAATGAAATGCGTAGATCTCCAGATCTGCCATTAATTGAGTTTGACTAATGAATTAAATACAAATGAGCAGTTGGGCCCTCCATGTGATCAATGCTTGCTTTCTTCCGCAAATACAACGATGGAGAAGTCGAGCAACTGAATTAATTAATCAAAATTAAATGAATGCACCTCAGATCTACCTTGAATTGACTTAGGGGTGTCAATGATACTCTTTTATCCGTTTACCCGACCCGTATCGTATCCAAAAAGATGAGTAAGAGTAAGATTTTTTTTTTCGTTAGCTTATGGGGTACGGGTAAGGGTAACGAATTATTTTTGTTATCTTATCCGTTATTCTATAAGATAATTTTTAAAATAAATTATATATATTGATATATATTTGTCTAGAGATAATACATGATACAATAAAGTTTTGTATTTTACTAAATTTTCATAATACAAATTAGTTGTATTCATTATTTTTTTATTTTTTTTTTCTTGTTTTTAAATATTTTATAGAAAGCATAAATCGAGATGTGAATGGCACTATTTTATCTGTTTACCCGACTCATACCGTATTCGAAAAAGCAGATAAGGGTAAAGATTTTTTATTGTTATCATAACGGGTACAGGTATGAAAATGCCTCCACCCGACCCGTAACGTACCCGTTAACACCCGTAAATTATTATTTCCTCCATGTGATTGCTTGGTTGCTTCCATAAAGACAGACAGAGTTCTCATTTTTTAAAACGGATTTCAAAATTTAGTGCACCATGAATATATAGCACACCGAGCTATATATGCAACAACCATGCTTTCAATTGCATCTCACATAATCATGAGATTTAATGTCCAGTTTATATATCCACTGAGGTTTGTAGTGTGTATATTTTTAAATTTGAATTGAAAAAATATATATGAAACTTTATAATTTAGTAGGATACATACATATAATATGAGGTTGGTTAGGGACCTACGGTGCTTGGCAAAGTAAAGAAGTTGTTTACTTCTTGTCCATATCTTTATTTTTAACATGATCTCTATTTAAAATGCACTTGAAGACCAAACTTTATATTTTTTGAAATTTTTTATTATTTTGTTAGAATTTTTGAAAATTACTGTTTTAATATAATAAAATAATAATAATAATAATAAATTCTGAAAAATAGTAATTTCCAAAAATTCCAAAAAAATAGTAAAAAACTTCCAAAAAAAGTAAAATATGATCTCCAAGCACATTTAGCGTCAACTATTACGGTTGTAGTTTAGTTTGTGTAATTTTTTACCTTTCATATAAAAAGTAATATTTTTTTTTGAGTAAAAATGAGAGTCGAGCTCTCATTTGATTGATATGGAAATGTTACATAAAGTTTGTAACAAATAGGATGAAAATACAAGGCAGCTCATGATGGTGAGCTTGTCCCTAAAAGAAGTGTAAAATTTTAACAAAATAAAGAAATTGGAAAACAAGAATATAACTGGGAAGGCTAGCCGAATGAAGTGAAGCTTGCTATCATGTTGCTGTCAGTGGGATGGTCACCATATCCCCCTGTACAGCTTGAGCGCACCTCCTGTCAGAGGCAAATTTGCAGATTCGCCCCTGTGTTTACCAGAATAGCTCTGTGACTTCATTTTCATTCTTATCCAATATAGGTCTATGTTAATGGAGGTCTTGCTGCCTTCATGGTAATTTTCCACTGATCTTGTGCCTGTTGTATGAGATTCTCAATTTCATTCGATTTATCAGTGAAAATTCTCGCACAACGTTCCCGCCAGACTACGAATTGTGCAATCAGTAGCAGTGACCTTTCTTCTTTGTTGAGCTCCTTATTAGTGAGCGCTTGCCTTGCGTTTTGCACCGGTAATTTCATTCTCATGGTTGTTGTTAATTTCCGGTAAAACTCCTTTGTCACCCGGCATTCATCAAACATGTGTTGTACTGTTTCTATTTGCTCCTTGCACATTGTACATCGGTTGACGATGTGCATTCCTCTTTTCATAAGATTATCTATTGTTAATATCTTATTCAGCAGCATTAACCATGTGAAAACTTGCATCCTTGGAGGCGCCTTGATTTTCCAAACCTTGTGAATTGGCGAATGGACTGATTCAATTGTTGGCTTGAGCTTGATGGTTTGGTAATAGGACCTTACACTGAACTTTGCCGAAGTGGATCTTGTCCATCTTGCTTCATCAGGAAGGTCAGTAAGGTGGGTCGGTTGCTGACTCAGTTTTGCATTTAGCTGTGTGAGTTGTGTTGCTGCATCTGTAGATAAAGTTCCTCTAAATAGTTCTCTGGTATGCGCTGTACCCATTGCTTGCTGTACTGACAGTTCCTGATTTATTGCAAAAGTGAATAGTATAGGAAATTCATGTTTTAGCACTCCTGCCCCCCAGTCGTGCCCCCAAAATAGGATTGAGTCTCCTTTGTCCACTATTCTTTTTACTGATGCGTTTACGACCTCAATTGTGGTTTTTAGAGTAGTGGAGAAAAAGTGAGATTTTGGTACAGGCCATAAGATGAGGTTGGTTTGGTGGAAGATTGTCTTCCAGAGTCGTCTTTCCGGATTGATCCATTGCCAGTACCACTTAGCTAATAAGGCATCGTTGAATGCGGTTAAGTCCATGACTCCCATACCCCCCCATTTCCTCGGCTTGCAGACTATTTCCCATTTGGCTAAGTTATAGCCTTTCTTCTGTTGTGATACACCATGCCAAAGGAACTGCCTCCTGATTTTGTCTATTTCACCAATAACCCAAACTGGCATTTTGAAACATGACATGTAGTATGTCGGTAGTGCCGAGAGCACTGCATTTAGCAGTGTTAATCTCCCCGCTATTGTTAAGTTTGTCGCCGCCCAACCTTGCAACCTATTGCTGAATTTCTGAATAAGGGGTAAGTAAGCTGTTTTGTTTAGCTTCTTGTTTGAGAGGGGTAATCCCAAATATGTGAATGGGAATTGCCCTAACCTGCAACCCATTGCCAGCGCCAGTTGCTGCCCTGTTTGCTGAGGAGTTCGAATCGTTAGTAATTCGGATTTGTTCAAGTTGACCGCTAGTCCTGAGATGCCTTCAAATGCTGTAAGTAGTATCTTTAGAATTTGAATTTGGCGCACCTCAGGCTTTAGAAAAAATAGTGTGTCATCCGCGTAAATTAAACACGGGGACATGTCAGCAAATGGTAGCCGAATTGCTCCTGTTGCTTTTAATTTGGAAACCCATCTATTTATGAAGTCCATGGCTATTATAAATAGAAATGGTGATAGAGGGTCGCCTTGTCTTACTCCTCGTTTCAATGCTATTTTCTTACCAAGTAATCCATTAATTAGTATCTGCGAGGTGCCATTTAGAACTGCATGCTCAATCCAAATCAACCAATTGTTCGGAAAACCGAGGTTTGCAAGTACCTTGAGTAGGTATTCCCAGCTGATGGTGTCGAATGCTTTGTGCACGTCTGCCTTGAATATTGCTAACGGTATTTTATTTTTTTGAGAGTGGTGTAATGCGTGTTGGGCATATATGAATCCCTCTGCTATTTGCCTATTTTTGATAAAACCCGTTTGCGCTTCATATACTATGAGTGGAATGTGCTGCTGGACCCTATTTGCTTGAATTTTTGAAAAAATTCTTTGTATCCCATGGATTAGGCTTATTGGCCGATAGTCTTGTGGGTGGATGGAGTTCTCTTTTTTTGGAATAAGTATGATGTGTGAGGTGTTTAAGGGGTGCAGGGAGGTTCCTGTTGATGTGATGTGTGAAAGAACTGCATGGATGTCTCTAATCAAAATGCTTTGGTACCTTATATAGAACTCACCCGTGAATCCGTCAGGACCCGGGCTTTTATTCTTTGGCCATGTCTGGATGACCTGCTGCACCTCCTGTAATGTAATCGGGTTTTGGAGTGCTTGTAGGTCCTGCCTTTCCTGCCCGTAGAGATTATCCCAGCAGATATGTGGCATAGGCTGTGATGACTTACCTATGAGATCTCTATAGAATTGGAAGAACGCTTCCGCTTTAGCTTTTTGGTCAGAGAATTGTTGCCCATTCCATTCGATTTGCATAATGGTGTTGCTTCTCTTAGCACCCGAAGCTATTGAGTGGAAGTATCTCGTATTTTTGTCGCCTTGTAAGTCCCACTTAATTTTTGCCCTTTGCTTCCATATATCTTCCTCGAGTATTGCCAAGGTGGTGTATCTTTGTTTAATTAAGCAAGTGACATACTTTTCCATAGGAGTAGCACTTCTTACTTCTTTAGCTCGGTCTATCCAGCCAAGGAAGTCCCTGCATACTTTTATTTGCACTTTGATTGAACCGACCCTCTGTGCTGCCCAATCTTTTATTGCTTTTTGTAGTGCTCACTAGTGGAAAAAGTACAATTAGTGTCGCCCCATCAGTGTCGGATTTATGTCATAACCGATACGGATATAGATCAGCAACGGGCACAATACGGACCCGACCTTGATTTCACTTATCAGGAACGGTTGTATTTAAAAATGCGTTCTTGATAGTGCTGGCCAAATCAGGAACGGTTCTTTATAAAGAGGCGTTCCTGATTGTGTCTTAATAGGATCGGTTGATAAACAGGCGTTACTGATTAGTAGTATTTGTATCGGTTGTTTTAACAGGCGTTACTAATTAGTAGTATTTGTATCGGTTGTTTAGGTGCGTTCCAGATTAGTAGTATTTGTATCGGTTGTTTTAACAGGCGTTACTAATTAGTAGTATTTGTATCGGTTGTTTAGATGTGTTCCTGATTAGTAGTATTTGTATCGGTTGTTTTTAACAGGCGTTACTGATTAGTAGTATTTGTATCGGTTGTTTAGGTGCGTTCCTGATTAGTAGTATTTGTATCGGTTGTTTTTAACAGGCGTTACTGATTAGTAGTATTTGTATCGGTTGTTTAGGTGCGTTCCTGATTAGTAGTATTTGTATCGGTTGTTTTTAACAGGCGTTACTGATTAGTAGTATTTGTATCGGTTGTTTAGGTGCGTTCCTGATTAGTAGTATTTTGTATCGGTTGTTTTAGGTGCGTTCCTGATTAGTAGTATTTTGTATCGGTTGTTTTAGGTGCGTTCCTGATTAGTAGTATTTTGTATCGGTTGTTTTAGGTGCGTTCCTGATTTACTATTTAATTTGACATATCATCACCATAATTTTTGTGTGTTAATTTAAATTTCAAGTTTTTAAAAATGTTCTTGAATCTTTTATCTTCTTCTATATCACATGGAGTATTTGTACGTGAATTAAAAATTATAAAATATGGAGTTTACTTGATACCGGATCAAAGGGTAAAAATATCAATATACATATTTAACTATGACTAATTTTTTAACAATATGGAGCGTAAAATAAAACTATGACTAACCTTGTGGTATTGAACAAGATCAGTATTTTCGACTTGTCATTTCGACTTGTCATGATGAACGTGGCATCGAAATTCAATTTGTGAACCTGATCGAATTCAATTCTTCTCTGCTCATTGCGCCACTCTTGGACTTGCCAAATCTGATTTATATATGTCCTAAACTAATTGGGACTTATAAAATAATTTATAAATAATTTATTAGGGTTGAATTTTATTTAAAAATAATAATTTATGTGTATTATGTGAATTTTATTTAACAATTATATTTATTTTTCATATTTTTGTTTGTTTCATTTTTCATTCTATTTTTCATTTTTTCCTTAATTTTTTTTTCAAATATCATAATTAAAAATATATTATTTTGGTTTGAACATTTCATTGAACACATGTAATACATTAATTTATTTAATAAAATCAAGTTAAAACTTAAAATCTTTCAAATTTTTACAAATACGAATTTAATAATTACAAGATAATGCAAGAAGACGGAGAATCCTAAAGAAAATCACAAGTTATATGAAATGTGATTTCAACCGGGATTTTGTGTCTGTTGACAAATTTTATAAGGCAATCCAATTAAGTAATTTGTGGATATTTTACATAAACAATTAAGTCTTCCAAAATTTATAATATATTTTCAAACTTTGATTAGTTGTTAAGGAAGTACGTACATAAATAAATATGATAATTTAATTTATGTTAAACAAAATAAAAATAAAAATATGTGCATTAGAAACTTAGAATTTTGTAAATTTAAATTGTAGATAGATTTTATGTTAGTCTTGAGAGGAAAGTGAAATTAATTTTACTTGAATATTTAAAAAAATTTATTAGGGATGTATAACTATTTGAGAATAAAAATTTGTGCATTGTGTATATTTTGTAAGATATTTAATAATTAAGTTTAATTGTTTAAATTGAATTTATAGATGCAATAAATATTTTATCGTTGTAATTCATAAAATATAAAAATAGGATTGGAATTATATTTGGTAAGACGTTCGTTGTATAGTGCTTAAAAATTTGTTAATGAGGGAATGGAAAACCTAGCTAATACAATGTAAATTACTAATTAATTGTTTTATTAAAAAATTGTAATGCTTGTTTATTAGAATGAACATATTCTATTTAATAAGTATGATTAGTAATTTACGTGATTAGTGAAATTTAGATAATTAACATCAAATTTTGACTTTAATTAATTAGAAAATATTTTGTAATGAAAATTATATTAGTAATATTTATACAATAATTAATGTTATAACATGTTTATTGCTTAATTAAATGATTTTAACACATTATATTATATAACATTACATGCATATTGCATATATGACTCACATCTTCTATCATGAACATGAAACATAATCTCTTGTTTGATGAGTTAATGAAGACGCACGGGAATATGTCGTCCGTGGGTCGATCGGAACCGTTTAAATTAAAGAGCACTGCATTTATTGTCTTGCATCCAAGTTTGATCAAAATTTGTTTTTAATTACCCATCCATCTAGTCACCCGAAAATTGAAGCATCGTAGGGCCATAAACACTTCGTGTTGGATCGAAGCTCATACATAATAAAAATTCTGTATTTTTATGTTGGTTACATTTAGTGTTCTCCCTTGATCATTTTAGAAAAGATTTGGAATGATTTCACTGCATATCGACCGTTGATTTCCCACGTGAAAATGAACGGTCCGATTCGAAACTTCATTTTATGTTAATTTTATTGTCAATTTTTTTTGTAATTTTTTATTCACTGACTGTTTTTATTCTAGAACCGTCAGTGTTGATACTATTACCGACTGTCAAAATGCCCCTGTTCAGCTTGATCTCCTGCCCTGTTCCCCTTGCACGGTATATCCCTGTTAATACCAATAAATAGGATTTGGGCAAAAAGTTTCTTGATGTCAAATTCAAAATTTATATATAATAGAATGCACCACAAAATAAATTCACTTAAGTAACAACAAAGAACGAAGATTTATTAATATCCCTAAAGTAACTCAAATTTCCATTTTTAGTTATGACCGTTAGATCTGGTTTGGCAAACTGTTGCGGGACCGGAGATTCTGATCAGACGGTCCGGCTGTAAACTTAAATATGGAGTTACTTCAGAGTATACGGATTCCCGAATCCCGCAATCCGATCACCTCAAATTTCAGACCCTTGGATCTAGCCTTGTACCAACGGCTAGATCTCTGCCACCTCATCGATCCGCTCCCTTTCCATCCAACCAATCAAAACCCAACCCGTTCCTTAATAAAAGACCGAACCCCATCCCATCTTTTCAATCCCATGTTAGTTTTCTCCTTTCAAATCGCCCTTAGATATGATATTTATTTAGTACGATGAAGTATTCAACTTCAATTTATAAAAACCAACTCCAGTGAAATTTGCCCCCAAGTTAACGAAATATGTTCTTACTTTTCACACCATAGATGGCTGCTTCTGGAATCAAGCCTGGTGTTCCCGTAATTTTGCGAGAATTGGAGCCCTCTTCTCCATTTTTCAAGCACGGTCAATCCCTTCGAGTTACGGGAAGGTGAGTTACAACACTCATCCCTTTAATCTTTCTTCACTTCATTTCCTTCTTCAAACAATACACAATTTTCTCTGGTAATTTGTACCAGTACTGGTACTGTATGTTGGTACCATACTGACCAGGTGATATGGCATTGATAAACCAGTATTGGTATATTAAGGTAACAATACTAATAGTTGTTTTATTATTTTAATTAGGCTTGAAGCTTATCAAGCTGAGACTGGAATTTCTGAGATCAGTGATGGAAATGTCAGATTGAAAATCTACACACGGCATTTGACCGATCTTGGTTTTTTGCACTGACACTTTGTACCAGTTCATTGGTGAACTGGTTATTGGCTTCAATACCAATGATGTATGTATCTTTTTATCAATTATGCTTTTGCTCTAGCATAATAACTAGGGTTATTCACTTCAATACCAACAATGTATGTATTTACTGGTTGTAATATCATTCTTTAATTTTTATTTGAGTAATACGGTACTATGCGTAGCGCATAGTGCTCTGTACTATGGATCAATATGTCCATTTTCAAAGTCCTAACAATCGATCTGAACCGTTCAACATGATTTCCATATGAAAATGTAATTGTAGATCAAATTTTACATTTTTTAGAATTTCTTTTACTAATTTTTAGATAGGTAGAAAATGACTTGGGTCTATAAAGATTCTAGACCATTCAAAAGTAGAGATTTTCTACCTATCTAAAAAAAATAGTAAACAAATTCTAAAAAATGTAAAATTTAATATGCAGGTACATTTTAATATGGAGGTCATGTTGAACGGTTCAGATCGACTAATTGGACTTTGAAAATGAAAATATCTGTGCTATGCATAGTACCATAGTCTCTTTTTTTTTATTATTTACTAAAATATTTTTCATTTTATATTTTTGTAGGTGCTATTGCAAGCTCGGGTGGGGAGGATGGTACAAGTAGATCTAAATCTGTACTAGCAATCTCTCCACCTCAGTAGGAAACTTGAATCCTATATATCAAGTACAAGTAGATCTAAAAGAAATTTAGGGTAATTCTAGTTTATTTTGATTTATTTTTAACATGCAAATGCTGAACATAGAAATTAAAATTGTCTAACCAACGAGCTTTTTTGTGCGTTTGTGTGATGAAACCCGAGAAATTACAACCCGAATGAGTTACGGTTCAATGTGTGGTTTATTATGAGTAATCATGCTGTGGGCCAATGAAAACATGAAAATTACTATCCTGACAGCAAAAAGGGCATGGTAGTACCAGTAATTTCATTACAAAGCTGATTTAATCAGCTTTAATGTATAGTTTGTAGAATGTAATGCGCTTGAGTTCTGTATGTACATTATTTTGCATTATGCATTTTACGATTCAGACCCCCAATCTAAATTTTCTAAACATGACCGGTACAACACGTATGCCAAACATGACAAGTTCAATTCAAATTCTTCCTCTTTTTTCTTTTTCTTTTGGGTTCTAGTGTAGAGTCATATTCTGTTTTAATATGTCACTTCCTCTCTAGAATAATTTTTCATATAATAGAAAAAGTACACCAAGCTGGAGTTATAATTTTGGCTGCAAGTCTGAGACAGAGACAAGAATTCTAGTTTCTAATTTTAATTAACAGTGTAATTGTCTTATTTTCTACTTTTCAAGCATTTCTAGTTGCAAAAGTATACTTTTTTTAATTAGCCATGCACATCTTTGATATTGTGATTGATCTGATTTATTTTTCTCATAATTTGATCGGATGACTCTTGTATCATACTTATCTCTCATCATTTGAAAGCTAAGTGTTTGATGTGTTTAAGGTGCAATATAACTCTCAAAATAACATATTTTTTTGTATTTCTCTATTGAATTATTGTGCTGTTAATCATGTAGGCCAGCAATTTAGGCCAGCAATTTAGGCCAAAATATAGGCCAGCAATTTTCTGCTTTTTGCTTTCTGGTTGTTATAATTTATGCCTCGCATATAGGCTGGCCAAAATATAAAAAATATTTTTTTAAAATAAATTCACACAATCAGGAACGGTTATTACAAAATCTGATCTTGATTCACACAATTAGGAACACCTGTCTACTTCAACCGTTACTGATTTAGTACAATTTGTATCGCCTTTCTTCATTAACAGTTCCAGATTTAGTACAATTTGTATCGCCTTTTAATAAGAACCGTTACTGATTTAGTACAATTTGTATCCCTTTTTTATAATAACCGTTACTGATTAGTACAATTTGTATCGCCTTTTTATAATAACCGTTACTGATTAGTACAATTTGTATCACCTTTTTATAATAACCGTTACTGATTTAGTACAATTTGTATCGCCTTTTTATAATAACCGTTACTGATTAGTACAATTTGTATCGCCTTTTTATAATAACCGTTACTGATTAGTACAATTTGTATCGCCTTTTTATAATAACCGTTACTGATTAGTACAATTTGTATCGCCTATTAATAAAGAACCGTTCTTGATTGTCAACAATTAGTAACGGCTAAATATAAAAACCGATCCAGATTGAGAAATTTAGTATCGGCTGACGGTAACCGATCCTGATTGAGGAGTATTAGTATCGGTTATTGAGCCGACACTGATTAGTCCAGCTATCTGTAACTGCTGGGTCAGTGTCGCCCTGTAGTCCGTTCCTGATGTGCGTTTTTAACCGACCCTGATGTGCGTTTTTCCACTAGTGGCTGTGAACTTTTCCTGGAGCTGCAGCGGGGTATTTGCTTCTCCCATTTGTTCCCATTGTTGTGCAACTAGTTCATCTAACTGCTGAAATTTCAGCCAACAGTTCTCGAATCGGAATGTGGTGGTTTTTTTAAACTGTGTTTGCGCGGTGTAAGATATGGGGCAATGATCCGAAGAGGTATTGGGTAGTGCGAATTGTTGAGAGTTTGGGAATTTTATGTTCCAATCCGAAGAAATTAAGAATCTATCTAGTTGGGCCATTGACGGGTTCTCTCTCTCATTAGACCACGTAAATCGCCTCCCTTGTAATGTAATATTTAAAAGGTCCAGATCTGAAGCTATTCTTGCAAAATTGATTGTCCCTCTCCAATCTGAATTTGGATCATTTCTCTCTTCTTGTCTCATGGTGACATTAAAGTCCCCGCTTACTATCCATGGTGTGTTGTTGCTAGGCTTGAGACTTGTCAGTTCCTCGTAGAAGTTCTCTCTGTTTGGTCTTACAGAAGGTCTATATACTCCCGTGTAGATGAAAGTGGAAGAGTCTTCACGGTTTTTGAGTAACAGAGAGAGTGAGTAAGTTCTTACAGTGGTATCTATAAGTGAGAATTTTCTATCACACCATGCAATGAGAATGCCACCCCGAGTGCCATCTGCATCTCGAGTTGCGAAGTGAGCTAGCCTTCTACCACATAGTTCCATTACTATTCGGTTAGTCATATTTGCAATTTTCGTTTCTTGCATGCATACTATATCCGGCTTTTCCAACAATATAGTTTGTCTAATTGCCAATCGCTTTTCCCTTTCATTAACTCCTCGAACATTCCACGAGATGAATTTGTAAGAAGGCTTATAATTCATTTTTTGTTGATGATCTCTTGTGTGGGGCTGACTTGCATAGTTCTATTTGATTGAAGAAATTGGAAGCACACAAAGAACATATGAAAGAAATCTCAGGACATCCCATAGAACATTTATAGTAGTAAAAGCCTAATTCCATTAATATAATATCAGGTCCCTTACATCTTGCCCATTGCAAACTCACCAAATACAATTGTTGTAACAGTAGTAATTTCCCCTTTCTACTATACTGGCACCGACTCCAGTTAGCAAAGGTGCCCATGCCACAACATTGTTTACCTACTACTCCTTCATCATACGAAACTAAACTTGCTGCTAGGAAATAAATACTTATCTTTACGGCAACAGAGAAGGCTCTGTCCCTTACATAGTACAAAATATTTCTCTTCATTGGAACCAAAATTAACTCTTACTCGGTCCTGCCCTTCAGGCACTGTCCTGGTTCTGAGTCCCTGACTCAGTGGCGATGAGGCTTGCCAGCTTCTCTTCCATCTTCGCATCAGTTTCAATACCGGCTGTCGCTACCACAAGCCCGGCTTGAATGGCCGATAACGGGTCTAGGGTCTGCATGTATATGAGGTCCGGTTCCTTGAATTGCTTGCTTGGTTGACTGACTTTGCTTGGTGTGGTAGTGTGTTGCTTCTCTTTGAGGCGGCGAGCCTTATCCACGGCGGCAATATAGGGTCCCTTGTTCTTCTCTGACAGTCTGGGGCTGCGTCTGTGTGCCCCTTCCATTCCGTCTTTGAGCAACATCTCAGCAAATGTCATCTGTTTGTGTGTGGGAGAAGGGCCGAACCCTGGGGGTGGTCCGAAATCCTCCACTTCTTGTATCTCAACTGGGTTGTTATCCACCTGGTGTAGCCCGTTAGAGAGAATAGCCTCTTTAGGCCTACTGACTGCCCCTTGTAGCTCAGGTGAGTTAAATGACTCTGGCCCAGCTGAGTTGAATTCCACCTGATGAGGCCCGTTAAAAATAAAGCCCTCTTTGGGCCCTGCGTATTGATATTTGGCGGATCCGAATCCGGACCCGATTTGAGGTCCCAACTCTGAGAGGCCGCAGTGAAATCCCATCATTTGGAGCCCAACCGAAGTTACTTTGCTATTGGTTTCTAGTGGCCCAAGCCCAAAAGTCTCATTTCTTACCATACTGAATTTGATTTGTAGTGACTGTGCCGTGGGTGGAAACAGCTGTAACCTTGGTGGGCTTGGGCTATTAATGCTGGTGAGTGAAATCCCACGGCACAGTCAGTGAAATTACAGTTGTAACCTTGGTGAGCTATTAATGCTGATTTCAAATAAACCACTATTACAGTTGTAGTTTGAAAACTCATACATACTCACACAGTCAGTGAAAACCCAACTGTGTACTAAAGTTTTTGCAACAGATTTATGGAATCAGAACATAACATATATCACTTCAAATTTAAGAAAAGAGTAAAACGCAAAATCAGCATATATATGTTTTCTGAAGCAAGTTTACATTTTGTTGCGCAACGAACACGTACTATGAGGCATGAAATTAATCTTCATAATGCAAATTAGATATAAAATTAAATTGTTTTAGCTAGTGCAGAGTGGCCCTACTAAATAAGGAAGTTGTTTCGGCCCGTTTAAGCGCGTTCCAAAAGTCTAAAGAAACAATTTATATGTCCTGCTTGTATTTGGTTGATTGGTTCATTTTCCAGGATAAGATCACATCACATGACCCACAAAAAGTGCATACGGTAACAACTTAAAAGGGAAATTTTTTATCGGTAGTAATTAATAGAAAATAAGAGAGAAACAAGTATAGTAGTAATGAGAGGAGGTGCTTGCACGAATAAAAACTCATACATACTCACACAGTCAGTGAAAACCCAACTGTGTACAAAAGTTTTGCAACTGATTTATGGAATCACAACATAACATATATCACTTCAAATTTAACAAAAGAGTAAAACGCAAAATCAGCATATGTTTTCTGAAGCACATGTTTACATTTTGTTGCATAACGAACACTATGAGGCATGAAATTAATCTTCATAATGCAAGTTAGATATAAAATTAAATTGTTTTAGCTAGTGCAGAGTGGCCCTAATAAATAAAGAAGTTGTTTCGGCCCATTTAAGCGCGTTCCAAAAGTCTAAAGAAATAATTTATATGTCCAGTTGGAATTTATCAACTTAATTTTTACAAAATTTGTATCCAATACTTGTACACTTCGTTAACGAAAATTTAATCTGTTCGTCAATGAATATTAATCTAGATCCTTCATTTTCCGAACCAGAAAAATTACGACTAATGATGTCATATACAAACCTTTAAACTGATATATAAACATTAAAACTCTTTTCATTTTGATTGTGAATATCTCAATGAAAATCATTTTAAAAGAGAAATATTATAAAACTATGCGCTATTATGTTTGAAAATGAAACAGGCTTACTGCTAATATATTGTTCTTAATTAAGCATCAAATTCATACAAACAATAAAAAGACCAATTGCGAAGCATCTCTCCATTGCGGGAAGGTTAATTCTCATTAATGCGGTATTGACGGCAATCCCAATATACTACATGACGTGTCTCAAATTGCCTAAATGGGTAATTAATAAGATTGATAAAATACGACGAACATTCTTGTGGCATGGAGCGACAGCTGAAAAAAAGAAAATGAATTTGGTAAGTTGGAGCATAGTATGCTCCCCAAAGAAACATGGAGGTCTAGGCGTCATGGACTTAGAGATGTTTAATCAGGCACTAATACTCAAATGGGTGTGGCAATGGGGAAGGCCAGAGAAGGCTTTGTGGAAGCCACCAATGCAGCACAGCCTACTGCCCCAAACATTGCTCCCGGACGCGCCAATATTCACAAAGGAAGCAAAGACATATATGAATTTGTGCTGCATTTCTTTCAAACACAAAATAGGAAATGGAAGGAAAATCGCTCTCTGGCACCACAACTGGGGCCATGGACTATTGAAAATCAAGTTGCAAGACCTCTACACACACGCTTTGGACCCTAATCTTACCCTTCAGGAAATTTTGCAAGTCAACACACAAGACCTATTTACTCACAGACTAACAAACAGTGCAACAGAACAGCTCGAAACTCTCAAACTGAAATTGGTAGAGGTGATATTGACACAATCGCAAGAAGATGGAATAGAATGGTGTTGGACAGATACGAAACTATACACAGTCAAAAGTGCATACCAAAGGTTAAAGGATAGCCCACGAATACAAACCTCAATACAAAGAATTTGAAAATTACGAGCACCACCGCGGATGAAAGTATTTGGATGGTTACTACTGCGGAATAGACTATTGACAATTGACAATCTTCAAAAGAAAGGCTTTCAATTAGTCAATAGATGCGTCCTATGCAAGATGGCACTAGAAACGGCACAACACCTGTTCAACCGATGCCCGTTCTCAATGATCCTGCATGAGGAGATAGCAAGAGCAATGCCACAACGGATGATAGCAGCTGCTGGTATATCAAGAATAAAGATATTGAAGAGCGCAAAAATTCCGGTCAAGCATAAATCAATCATATTGGTCACACAGTTCATCTTATGGCGCGAGCGGTGTGCACGAACCTTCACGGACAACATTAAGGATATACAAGAACTCAAACATGAAGTGCTTTGGCAACTGCAATTCTATGAAGCACGAACACTCGCAACAGCAGACAATTGACATTGAATTTGAAGGAAACACCGCCCCTGAGAGCACCAGCAGAGCAAGAAACCCACGCTGGTACTGTTGGAAGACAGACTGGTACAGTGCAAGATCCGCCGGCAACTGCCAACTGATGGGCTGCGAGCGATCAGACCACAACTGGTACAGAACACCAGCTGGTACGGGTTTCAGGTTGCTACAGAAAACCAGACTGGTACTGATGAACTGGTACGGTATCACAAGAACATAGCTTCCCGGCCATAAAACTAACGGAGCTTGATGTTCAAGAAGAGCGTACCGGCGCAGCTCTAAACCAAAGATGCGGATTAATTTTATATTATACTGGGGCTTGAGGGGATTTTTTCTCATATTAGATGATTTTCTTTCTCTGGATCTGGCCTCACTTTCAGAGGCACACTCCATTTTTTTTCTTTTTCTTTTCCTCTTTTTTGGTTCCTTTCTTAATTTTATTTTGTTTTGGCTCAGTCATCCTGAGCTGCAACTTGTTTTTACTTTGGACGTTACAAAATCTTGTAACCGCTTTTAATCAATGAAATAAGGGCATGACTCTTTTTTTTTGTTCAAAAAAAATTAAAAGACCAATTATCCAAAACATGTATAAACTATACAATACCGATTATGAGACAGTCATTATTAGTCATATCAACTTTTAATTGAAAAAAGCAACTGATGACTTCCTGCTACACATATAATTAATGCTCGTGTTTTCTTTATCTGAATTTGATTACATTTCAGTTTTTTTAGTTCAGTATTAGAAACTAAATACCTTTTATCAATAACTCCGTCACTGATGTTCATATATAAAAAAATTACAGTACCTAGCGAAATGGGTATCGCTAGGTACCAGTGGATCCGGATCGTCCGAATAGAATTCAAACCAATTATCCAGTCCGTGGTGGAATGCTCCGGGACCCTTTAATATTTGTGCCAGAGTAGATCGGACAGTCCGGATCTAAACTCAAATTTTGAGTTACTTTAGGGGATCCGAATTCAGGTCCAGGAGTGTTTAGGGTTCCATGCAGTCTACCCTTGTATATGTAACTGCAACCCTTGTTGTGCACTTATTTGTTTGAGCTATATATCATGCAAATGGGATCTGGAATATTCGGGAGGACTGAAAAACCATTATTTTCAAACAAAAGATAATAACAATTTAAGCATACAAATATTTGGCATCTTTCTACAGTACAACCTGCGTATTTACAAGTGCTGAAGCTTCTTTCTTGAAATAGTAATAATATGGTTGGGCCTCCATACCCCGTCTGAGATTTTTTCATTGGTAGAGCCCACAATTGTGGTCATATTGGGCTTTGATTTATTTTTAATATGATTGAAAAATATAATCATATCATAAATTCTTAATACATAGCTAAACTAAATTTTCACGCTTACATAAATGTGCGCTATTTATAATGAACTGTAATCGTTATTGTACATGTCACAGCAAGAATAAGTGACTTTTTGTGAGGGTAAAAAGTGACTTTTCGCGACGGAGTACCGTTATAAATGTGCTTTTTTTCTCGCGATAAGTGCCTACTTTGTTGTTGTGTGTACAGATGATAAGTACTTAAACCTTTCACTAAACAATTTACTTATTTTCTGCTCAAATCTAAGCATTAAGTAGAAAATCATGAGTATTAAAAATAAAATGAGTACTATTAAAAAGGAGGAAGAAGAGAAAAATGAAATGAGTATTAAAAATAAAACAGAGAGATTACAACTTTACAAGTGGAGCGTACAAATGGAGATTACAAGGGAGAGAAATTATGAGAAGAGGAATCCATATCCTCTGAGGTAACAAAATATTTCTGTTTAGATTTGGACCGTCCGATTAGAATTTGGGCTAATCCGGCTAGAGGTCAAAGCACGGGGTCCTTTAAATATTCGTGTACATTCTGTTTGGACTGTCTGGATTCAAACTGAAATATTTTGTTACCTTAGGTGATACGAATTCGGAGAAGGGAAGGTGAACCATCCTTTGTCAGAAAAAATAATTACTACATTCAAATTGAAACCATAGCATTGGAATTTAAAGTTCAAAGATGCGATAAAAAAAACAATGAATGGAGTTGTCACATCAAATGGAGATTTGCAAGCGTGTTAGTCACACACACAAATGAAGATTACAAGCGTGGAAAACAAACTTAACAAAATATTTTCTATGTCAATTATTCGTTTTGTACACATCGATCCGTAGAGAATTTTCCACGGATTTCATAGTTTAATTTTGTTTTCATTACATTTCTAATAATTTCATTTAAAATTTGTTTCCATCATTTTCTTATTTCTTTAATGACACAAGAAATTTTGTATATCAAATAAATAATTTACCAAATATTCATGCTCATTTTCCAAATATCAAATAAATAATTTACTGACTTGCTCATGTCAACTCAAATGGTCGAAATTTTTTTAGTTACCACCTCAATATCTCAAAATTACTCTGTGTGCAGAACCAATCTCGAAATTCGGATCTTACCATCCCATTATACAAAAATAAAAAATTAACATGTGTATGAAACCAATCTGGTGATAAAACTATATCTGTATCCATTTTTATTATTTATATATAGATACGGATCAGATATTAGACGGATACGTATACCGATATTCACTTTTTATAATGATGAATAACATAATTTTTTTTCATAATATATATTAAATTATATGGTATATGTCTACTATTTGAATACAGATAATTAAAATTTAAAAACATATCCGCACTGATATTTGGATATCAGATTTCCGATTCTGATTTTCGGATACGAATTCAGATACGAACGGATAATATCCAACCCGTTTGCACCCCTAACCAATACCATAGTTAATTCTCAAAATTTTGCACTAAGATGATAATTGATGACAATTGGCGTGGGAATTAATTAAATTTCAATTGATTTCAAATCCCACCCATTTTCACTTAGAATGGGACTGCCGAACAGGTTCTAAAAGAATGAATGACATTTAACTCGAATCTTTGAATGCAAGCAACAATAACTAAGCTCGCTTTGGAAACAACAACCTTAAATTTTGTTTTCGTTTATGTAAACAGCAATTTGATTAGAAATATCTTTTCACATTACGCCTTTGACTCGTTACATATTCAATTACATAGTTAATTTTGTGGAAAATCATGAAGTGAATGATAAAAGTGTACTGATGTTCTATCATGTGTCGTAGCGTGTCCAGTACAAGTATCATACTGTGTCGTACTCGCACAGTACTAATTTCAAACACAACACTAAAACTTGCTTAGACATATTTTTATTTTCTGTAAAATAGGTTTAAATTGTTTAAAATAATAATAATAAAATACAATAATTTGGAAAAATGTCAAAATAATAGTGAATAAAATGTTTAGATTGTTTACGTTTTTCTTCATTTTTATTTATCATTGTTTCTCAACCTGTCATGTTTTCTTTTTCTTTTTCTTTTGGGTTGTGTATATTTGTTGTATATATATTTTTATAATTAATGTTATGACAAGCTTCCAAGTTAAATTTTTAGCCATAAATTAACACACATAAATTAATTAATCTGATAACATGCATTTATAAAATAAAAATGCAATTGAACTAAACACACACACACACACATATATATACACAGTTGATCATGGCGCGAATGAATTTTAAATGGATTTCTCTCAAAATCTGTGTTTTGATAGTTGAAGAAAACATACACAATTTCTAAACTATTAATCGTGTATAGAAGCCTGAAGTCGTACACGGTTCAGTATTAACAAATTGTGTACAAATATTTGTGATTTCCGGACACGATTCGGTACTAACTGTGTGTATGTGGGAGAATTAAATGCTTATTTTTTAACTAGTTTTTGAAATAGAGGGGCACAGAAGGGTATTGTATCACTACTCTTTCCCTTATAGTGAAACTCAGGAAAATGAATTTCCGGACAAAAACAATGAACTCAGGAAACAAAATAATGTAAATTATTTAATTAAAAAAAAATAGAATACAATCATCCAATAATTAATTTCTAAGTTGCAACAGTAACACACTCTTCATAGATTTTATCCATTATTTTAATCTTTGTCGATCGGATCTTGTGAAACATAGTTTGAATATTAGAATACCGAACAATGTCATCCGTAATGAGCTTAGTTTTGTTGCTTGATGGTCACCCCACGCGGCCTTTCAATTCTTCGGGTGCGTATCAGCAGGAAATTTAGAACCATAAAGTAATAACAAATCAGGATCATGCATTTACATATTAACTGTGTAAGGCAAAATTATGATTGCAATAATTGCATCAAAATTAAAATGGTTCATGTTTTTCTTGGCCTTATTTGTGCATCACATTTTTACTTGATTTTCAAAATCTAAACTGTCAATTTGTACTGCTCAACATAATTTCCATATTAAAATGTTCTTGATGAACAAAATTTTTTGGGAGTTTTTTACTATTTTTATCAATAGGTACAAAATCATTGTCTTTTTGTTTTAGACCATCCAAAAACAATGAATTTGTATCTATCTAAAAATATAATATTGAGTTTACAAACATATCACTATATGAAGATCATGTTGAACTATTTATATTGACTATTATGACTTCGAAAAGATAGACAAAAATGCGAGGCACAAATGAGGCATTTGAACCCTACTAAGCTACATATATACGAGCCCGGCTAATACGCTTATATAAGAATTTCAAAACAAGATCCTTAATTATAAGTCATTTTTGCGTTTTCAAAATTCAAACAGTCGATCCGAACCGTTCAACATGATCTCCATATTAAAATGTGCTTGGAGACCAAATTTTACATTTTTTAAAATTTGTTTACTATTTTTTAAGGTAGGTAGAACATCCATTAATTTAGAAGATTCTGAACCATAAAAAACAATGATTTTCAACCTATCTAAAAAAATCGTAAACAAATTCCAAAAAATATAAACTTTTATCTACAAGTACATTTTAATATGGATATCATGTTTAACTGTTCGAATCGACTGTTCGGACATTTCAAAAATGACTTAAAAACATATGGTGTTTAAGTTCTTATATAAACGTATTAGCCGGACTCTATATATACACATAAACATAAACTAAATATATAAATATATATAGAGGTTGGCTAAGATCAAAGTGGTATGATCAAGGCCTTGGTGCTATCAATTTATTTCTGTGATTTTAAAGTCCAAATAGTTGATTTGAAGTGCCCACGTATTCTCCATATTAAAATGTACTTGGAGACTAAATTTTACAATTTTTTGAATTATTTTACTATTTTTTATGAATTTTTGAAAATTACTGTTTTTCATAATAATAAATAAATAAATAAAATCTGAAAAATAGTGATTTTTAAAAATCCATAAAAAATAGTAAAAAAATTTCAAAAAATGTAAAATTTGGTCCCCAAGCACATTTTAATATGGAGAACACGTTGAGCACTTCAGATCGACTATTTGAACTTTGCAAATTGCAAAAACGAATTGATTCATATGAATAATTCACTCTAATAATCTGTTTATATAATTAATATAAGTTTTGTAATCAAAATAGACCTTTCTATTTTAATATTGCAAAGAACAAAAATTATTCGATCACAAAATTGCATGTCATAAATCACAAAAACACATATCCGATCTGAGCTCAAACCAGCAAATGGTCCCACGTGGGAATTCAAAGTATGAATTGAAGGCTACATATAGGAGTGCGGATACAAACATAACTACCCCCACGTGGTCCTGCAGAGCATTATCACGTGGCCGCAGATTCTGCGCATTCGGTGATTTTGGATTTGGAAAATAAATTTTAGAGTAAAGATGTAGTCCCCCACTTCAGTTTCCTAAACGTTCCCTCATTATAACTAACTTTTTCAATCATTGAACCACCTTGAAAAACGTGTAAAACGTGTAAAAGTTGAGTCCAGTTTTTTTCTTTAAATACTTATCATAAGTATGAATACTTCATATCATAGGTATTCATACTTTCTATTTTGGGTGAATACTTTCCATATTTGAGTCCAGTTTTTTGGATTTATAACCCACTTCAGTCCCCTAAACGTCCCCCCCATTATAACTAACTTTTTCAATCATTGAACCACCTTAAAAAACGTGTAAAACGTGTAAAAGTTGAGTCCAGTTTTTTTCTTTAAATACTTATCATAAGTATGAATACTTCATATCTTAGGTATTCATACTTTCCATTATAACTGAATACTTTCCATATTTGAGTCCAGTTTTTTGGATTTAAATACTTGATATCTTAAGTATGAATACTTGATGAATTATATATAAATATTTGATATGTTAGGTATGAATACTTTCCATTTTGTATGAATACTTTCCATATTTGAATATTTGATACCTTGAAAAACGTGTAAAAGTATGTCATCATGGATCTCATTTGAAAGAGAAAAAAAAAATAGAAAACATTCGTGTTTTTAGATTTGCAAAATTCCTCATAGATTGTCCCAAAAATTAGTTAGAATGAATGGAGAAAAAAAAAATTGCCTTGAAAAACGTGTAAAAGATGAGTTGTATTGTGTCCAGTTTTTAGAGTATGAACTTGATATCATAGGTATGAATACTTGATGAATTAGATATGCATACTTCATATCTTAGGTATTCATACTTTTCATTTTGTATGTGAATTAATTTAATCAATGAATGGGGGACTGGTGGTGTGATCCACGTGACTTTTTGGTTGTGGTCTCCGAGGCAGTCTGACAGTACCTTTCCCCGAAAAGTAATGGTCCCCAGTCCGTATGTGAATTAATACTTGATATGTTAGGTATGAATACTTGATGAATTAGATATGCATACTTCATATCTTAGATATTCATACTTTCCATTTTGGGACTGAATTAATGTATGTTGAATGGGGGACTGACAGTTGTACTTTGACAGTTAGGGGGACGTTTAGGGGACTGAATGGGGGGGACTGTTAGTCGATCCCTAAATTTTATACCCGCGTCAACCGGACATCCGCTACGTTTTTCCATTAGAAAAATTATTCTGATCCAAATCCGGTTCTGTTCTTCTCATTAGATAAATATCTGGATCTGAATCCATTTAGACCCTTAGCTTAGCTTGGAAACCAAATTTTATATTTTTTTTATTCTCAATATTTTTTATGAATTTTTAAAAATCACAATTTTTCAGATTTTTTTTTATCAGAAAACAATGATTTCTAAAAATTCATGAAAGTAGTAAATAATTTTCAAAAAAAATGTAAAATTTGATATCCACGCACATTTTAATATGAAGAATATGTTAAGCACATCAAATTGACTATTTCAACTTTGAAAACCGAAAAAAATTGATGGTACCAAGATCTTTGTCGTGCCACTTTAACATTAGCCAATCTCAATATATATATATATATATATATAGAGTATGGCTAATGTGCTTCCTCTAGAACTTCGGCCTCGTGCTTCTGGGGGCATATCTTAGTGTTTGATGTTCAAACAACAAATTCAAACCGTTAGATGTTCAATCTATATTAAAATGTACTTGGAGACCAAATTTTACATTTTTTGGAATTTTTTTACTATTTATTAAGCCACTTTGAAAATTTCAGATCCGGGTGAACAGTAAAAACAGTCTGGACCATATGATCTGAAATTTTCAAAGTGGCTTAATAAATAGTAAAAAAATTCCAAAAAATGTAAAATTTGGTCTCCAAGTACATTTTAATATAGATTGAACATCTAACGGTTTGAATTTGTTGTTTGAACATCAAACACTAAGATATGCCCCCGGAAGCACGAGGCCGAAGTTCTAGAGGAAGCACATTAGCCATACTCTATATATATATATATATATAGAGGAGGGTTCCACTGCACCCTCTTTTGGTGCACCTAACGTGCACCCAAAACTCATATCTTCATTTTCAAAGTTCAAATAGTCGATTCGAACCTTCCAACGTGTTCTTCATATTAAAATGTGCTTGGAGACCAAATTTTACATTTTTTGGAAATTTTTTACTATTTTTTCAGAATTTTTGATTAAACTAAACAATAATTTGAAATTCAGCAAAGTGATGATTTTCAAAAATTCTGAAAAAATAGTAAAAAATTTCCAAAAAATGTAAAATTTGGTCTCCAAGCACATTTTAATATGAAGAACACGTTGGAAGGTTCGAATCGACTATTTGAACTTTGAAAATGAAGATATGAGTTTTGGGTGCACGTTAGGTGCACCAAAAGAGAGTGCATTGGAACCCTCCTCATCTATATATATATATATATATATGAGGAGGGTTCAAATGCACCATTATTTTTGTGCTCTAATATGCTCCACATCCTTTATCTCCATTTTCAAAGTCCGAACAGTCGATCGGAACCGCTCAACATGATCTTCATAATAAAATATGCTTGGATATCAAATTTTATATTTTTTAGAATTTTTTTACTATTTTTTTAGATAGGTACAAAATCACTTTTTTAAGGAGATTATGGACCATCCGATAAAGTGATATTGTACCTATCTAAAAAAATAGTAAAAAAAATTCTAAAAAATATAAAATTTGGTCTCCAAACATATTTTATTATGAAGATCATGTTGAACGGTTCGGACTTTAAAAATAGAGATAAAGGATGTGGAGCATATTGGAGCACAAAAATTATGGTGCATTTGAACCCTCCTCTATATATATATATAAATATATAGAGAGAGAGAGAGAGTGGCTAATTTTAAAACGTTTGCACCAAGGCCCTAGTGCAACCAAGTCATTTTCGGATTTTCAAAGTCCAAACGGTCGATCCGAGCTGTTAGATGTGATCTCTATATTAAAATCTGCTTGGAGACCAAATTTTACATTTTTGGGAATTTGTTTACTATTTATTAAGCTACTTTGAAAATTTCTGATCACATGGTCCAGAATTTGATTGCACTGTTTTTACTGTTCACCCGGATCAGCAATTTTCAAAGTGGCTTAATAAATAATAAAAAAATTCTAAAAAATGTAAAATTTGGTCTCCAAGTAGATTTTAATATAGATTGAACATCTAACGGTTCGGATCGACCGTTTGGACTTTGAAAATCCAAAAACGACTTGGTTGCACGAGGAGCTTGGTGCAAACGTTTTGATATTAGCCACTCTCTATATATGAGATATATATACATATACATACATATATACATATACATATATATATATATATATATATATATATATATATATATATATATATATATATAGAGAATCTGGCTAATATGCTACGCGTAGCATAGAGGCCCTCCGTGCTACGGCTCAATTTTTTAGTTTTCAAAATCCTAATGGTCGATCCGAACCGTTCAACATGATCTCCATATGAATATGTACTTGCAAACCAAATTTTACATTTTTTAGAATTTTTTTACTATTTATTAAGCCACTTTGAAAATCGCTGATCCAATGGTCCATAAGATTTTACTGTTGTGTACAAATTAGTGTTTTTTCAAAGTGGCTTAATAAATAGTAAAAAAATTCTAAAAAATATAAAATTTGGTTTGCAAGTACATATTCATATGGAGATCGTATTGAACGGTTCGGATCGACTGTTAGGATTTTGAAAACTCAAAAATTGAGCCGTAGCACGGATGCCTCTATGCTACGTGTAGCACCGTAGCCAAGTCCTAGATATATATATATATATATATATACATAGGGGCTGGCTACTATGCTTATATAAGCATATGCCCACATATGCTTATAACTCATTTTTGCGTTTCCAATGTTCAAATGGTCGATCCGACCGTTCATCTTGTTCTCCATATTAATATGTGCTTGGAGACTAAATTTTACATTTTTCTGAATTTTTTTACTATTTATTAAGCCACTTTGAAAATTGCTGATCTGGGTGAACAGTAAAAACAGTGTTTCCAAAATTCTGGACCATATGATCAACAATTTTCAAAGTGGCTTAATAAATAGTAAAAAAATTCAGAAAAATGTAAAATTTGGTCTCCAAGCACATATTAATATGGAGAACAAGATGAACGGTCGGATCGACCATTTGAACATTGGAAACGCAAAAATGCTTATTTAAGCATATGTGGGCATATGCTTATATAAGCATAATAGCCAAGCACTATATACATATATATACATATATATATATACATTTATATACATATATATACATATGAGTAGAACTAGGGTGTTCCTAAGTTCACCAAGCTCCTTTGTGAACTTAATACCAAAATCTATTGGATTGGCTTCAAACGACGAATCTTAGTGTTGGACGGTCTATAGTAGTCATATCAGTTCTACTAAGCTATTTAGCCAAACGTTGAAATCCTTCTACCTTACGAGTGATGCGTCTATATGCAAAAAAATTTAAATTTAAATTTAATTTTGTATAGAGTCAAGTGGTCAAAAGATGTCCAAAAAATGAATACATTAAAATTAATTTATAAACCTTCTAATTTTGACCAATTGACTTTATACTAAATTAATTCGAAACTTTAATATTTTCACATGTAGAAGATGCATTACTCATAAGGTAGAATGTTTTCAACTGTTTGGATTTATCGTTTGAACCCAATTCAATAGATTTTAGAGTTGAGTTCACAAAGAGGCTAGGTGAACTTAGGAACACCCTAGTTCTACTCTCTCTCTCTCTCTCTCTCTCTCTCTCTATATATATATATAGAATCTGGCTAATATGCTACGCGTAGCATAGAGGGTCTTTGTGCTACGGCTCAGTATTTGAGTTTTCAAAATCCTAACGGTCGATCCGAACCGTTCAACATGATCTCCATATGAATATGTACTTGCAAACCAAATTTTGCATTTTTTAGAATTTGTTTACTATTTTTTTAGATAGGTAGAAAATCACTTGATCTGAAAATTCTGTACCATTCAGATCAAGTGATTTTCTACCTATCTAAAAAAATAGTAAAAAAATTCTAAAAAATATAAAATTTAGTTTGCAAGTACATATTATATGGAGATCATGTTGAACTGTTCGGATTGACCCTTAGAATTTTGAAAACTCAAATATTGAGCCGTAGCACGGAGGCCCTCTATGCTACGCGTAGCACCGTGGCCAACTCCTATATATATATATATATATATAGACACACATATACATACATACATATATATTATAGATATATATTCACAAATATATAATAAATGATTTTTAAGGATGCATATAATTGATCTTAAGCAAGGAAGGATGACATACATTCCAGGAGCTTCTTGATTACCGCCCCAAGTTTCTTCATCATCGAAATATTGATTATTCAAGCAAATTTCTTCATTATCGAAGCAACATCCATTCTCCTCGGAGAGAATAAGTTCACAAGGTTGTTGTACGTCATTATCGAAGAGAATACGTTCACTAGGCATTTGTTGTCCTGCATTGCCAGCTCCCCTGTACTTTGTCAATTTTAACAATTAATACGGCTTCATTTCAAATGCAGCATATTTATCATTTTCAGTTGCAAGGATCAATGTAATTGAATTTAAACAAGGATGACATACTTTTTTGCAGACCAATAGATCCATGTAAATCCAACTATAGCAATCACTATTGCTGCATGGTACCAGAGAGAAACCTCCATTGTACTTGGTAGCTCTGATAATTAATTCAAGAAAGAAACACATGTAAGTTCATTGATTTTCATTGGAAAGCCAACAGATTGAAGCTAGTCCAGCAGAGTGTTGCCATATTGTAGAAGCTAATCCAACACGGAAGCTAAAGTGCAATTTACCACAAACCTGGGCTTACCTAGCAAAACCATGCTTTTTAATTGCAAACTTACAGCTAATATATCCAAAACACACTAATCATTGGTTTTTGGTTTTTGGAGGAACAAAGCCAGCAGAAGAAAATCCAACAGCAGCTCGTGACAATTAATAAGGGCAAGAATGAACAACTTACAAATACTTACGAGTATCGATCGATATCTCAGTTCCGGATTGAGAAGATATATAATTCCTAATGAGTTTGCGACCACAATTTGGGAGCCAATGTTTTATAGTTGAAGCTTCAAACATTTACTTTGGAAGGGCATGCATTTTAATAATGGGAGTTTACTGTACAGTCGTTTTATATCACTATTAATTATATATATAACTTTTTAGTAGGTACCTGTAATTGCTTCCCGTACATGGGTGTTTAAGATTTTTTTTTTTTACTATTTTGTTTGTATAAACACAATTACTGGTGTAAAAACGTTATGTGACATGACTAACACGTCATGATTTGGTCAGGTGATGTGATAACTTTTTTTTTCACTTTACGTGACTAAAATAATGAAGGTCAATCACGTCACCGTTAATAATGTTTTATTTATTTTAAATATCAAGCTAATTTATTGCAAAAAATTACGATAAATGTTGCTTAAAATTTTAAGCTAGTTTAGGACATAGGCAACTCTAATTATCTGGTTGAGTCATTTTCTACTATTCAGAGAATGCAAGGGAAATGATCATTTTGGTCTTGAACAAGAGATAATTATAAATTAAGTGAATTGTAGTAAAAGTTATTATATTTATATGAAAATTGGGAAAATATTAAAGTGTTTCCATTTGGATGGAAAAGTATTTTATTGTTTTGATGGGGAAATAGATAATTAAGATGCCGTAGCCACTGTGCGAAGATCGATTTAAAAAAAAAATGGCGAAATAGATAATTTAAAAAAAAAATTGATGGATATGCGTTTCATCCATGTGCATTTATATTGTGGAAAATATGACTTCAGGGATTCTATTAGTTGTGGCAAGTGTTATGCAAACGTGCCGTGTCGAGCTGTCAGATGTTGTGGTAACATTTGGCTGGCATCTTTGCTATGGGTGCCCACTAACTATTGTCGTGCTTCACAGTTCCATAAACAGACACCACACGGTTATTATATCGATCTTCAAACAATCCTTGTTAAGATGAGAGAATTATTAATTATGCGTTCATCTGTTTTACTCTTCATTCACTTTTCCATTTCTTTTCTGAAAGGGCACAAAATGTATACTCGCAGTCCGCTTGAATAATATTATTTTCCCCAAAATAATAAAGTGCCAGCCCTCTTGCATCACAGCATCACACACTTATTAACAACGAAAAGTCAACTCTTCATGCCTTTGAAAATTTCTTCTCTCGAAGGGCCCAAGATGTGTACTCCAATTAGCTGGATTTGCGGGTCGATCCGTAAACCAAGTCATTAGTATATTTCTATTTGACATCAATATTTTTATTGACAGGAAATTTCCAGTGAGTGTGGTTGCCTGTGCATGGAGCACAGAATGCTCAGTCTGTAATAATGCTTTTTTTTTCTTGCTTCTTTTAGTGATAATAGTAATTGTAAGCCAAGCATTGGGGTTGGATTTTTAGTTTGAGACATCCAACCTATGATGTTAAACGTGTCTTGCTGAACCCTTGATACTGTATAAGGATACGGGTGTGTGTACTGAGGCTATTTGGATATTCTCACCTGGCGCTTTTAGCATGGATTTTTAGCTGATTTCTTTAGTTAGGGAACTCATAATTGTTATTGGCAAAGTTCTGGTAATAAATAAAATTCTGGGCTGTTTCGTAGCCTTTTTCTTAAAAAAACAAAATACACAAAAGATGAACGACTTCTCAAATTTTTAATTTACCTCCAACTTTCTCTTGGAATTGCTGAGAAAAAGGGAAATACAGTTTATTTAGGGAAATTTTTTTTGAGGAAAAATAAGGATCGAAGTCCTTATTTGATTCATTGATTGCAATAAAACAGTTTTGAGTTTCAGGATGAAACTCAATAAATAAGATTTACAA